>JABCRI010001160.1:0-29402 GCA_015143295.1 Tetracentron sinense | reverse complement strand
CTCTCCCCAGTCTCGATCGGGTAGCTATCGCACGGTCCAATTTTGTATTGGAATTTTCCCAGAGATGATTTTTTTGACCGGCGATCGGTCATACACACCGATCGCTTCGGTGCACACCATCCGCTTCGGTTTCTCCCATAACCCCCGATAGCTAAGTCGTCATCTTTCGCGTGTTGCATAATTTCAGTAAGGGGCATTTCTGCTTTTGAGTGTTAAAACCTTACCCATAAGGTTGTGCTCGACCCTTTTGATCCTTCACTTACAGCATTGAGGGATTTTGAGAGATAAGAGAGAACGGAGCAAGTGCTCGCCTATCACCTAGCGCTTCTGCGTGTACTATCTCTGAATAAATCTAATTACGGGTGGACCATGCCTATGCTCCCTGCTTCCTCCTCAACACAACATGGATTGCTTCAATTTCAAGGTGCTCAGCTCGTGTTGGGAGCCCTCTCCAAAGCTAGGCAGCATCTCACATACGTGTTTGAAAAGGGTTTCTTCCCCAACTCGAGTCTTCCTCAAGCAAGGGTTTGTTCCCACCCCTTTTGGAGCTTCAATCTCAAGTTTCCCACCAAGGATCAAGCAGTGAGCAAGTTATAACCCCTACTAACTTACCCTAGAAATAAATCTATGTTTTTTCCTTATGAAAATATGATTCTTGTTAGTGTGTTTTATCCTTGCAAAATGTGTCACTTCTCTAATACATATAACAAGATAAGAAAGGGTGGATGCTTGGATGGAGGGTTGGATACGGCGATTGGATGCCGAATGTGTATGTAATAGTGTGGGATATGGATGGAAAAATGGAGGATGCATTGTAAAATAACACTTCCATTGTGTGTTGAATCAATATCCACTTAAAAAGAACAATGAATGAATTATTAATAACATTGCATTTTTTGTGTTTACAAAATCCTAAACTATGATAACCTTAGATGAATGAAAAGGAATAGGTTCATGCATGTGATTCCACCTTTATAGACGAATTGATTGATCCAAGTTGTCAGTGAATGTATTAAGTTACCTATACTAATATTTATCCTCGCTTTTCACAGTGGTCTGTTGGTGTTGTGGTGTGTACACACGTCCCAGGGTGAATGTCGCCGGCTTGTATAGGGTCTAAAAAAAAAATTAAGCGCTATTCGTCCCACGATGGTTGTTTACTTGGGATAGCATGGAACCCCGGAGATTTTTTCAAGAGCATGTGCTGCAGTTCTCCCTGGAGTATAGGGGTTGGGGGGAAAACCAAGTTGCTGGGACCATAACAATTGAGGGTTGGTATCCATGGGACATTTCGGTTATGTGCTAGCTCTGGCCCCCCCTCACAAGTTGCATGCCATAACAGGAGTTGGTACCCAGGACCTTCGGGTGCGAGCCTTCTGCATCACAAAAAAACCATTCATTTGCATACAAGATGGTGGTTGGTTATCCAGGTACATTCTGTGTGCTAGCGCGCTTGCTCACCAGGGCATTGCATAACAAGGAGGTTTAGCCAGTACATTCGGGGTTTTGGTGCTAGCCTCTGTCGCCAATTGCATTCATAACAAGAGGTTGGTAGCCCAGGGAGCTTTGTGTGCTAAACAAATAGCCTCTGGTCCAAGTTAAAAGATGGAGGTTTTTACAGAGATGATGATCATGCATTCATCATGCATCTTTGGCTCTTTCATACGTTAGTTCTACCGAGGCATACCGGGACATGACCTATGGAAGGGTGGTTCACAAAGCATGCTGAAAACAGTTTTTAATTAGCGTTTTTGCATTCATGTACGCACGTCAGGGAATCGCTTTTTATTGTATTACTGGTCTTAATACGGAATTTCTTTTTCTCGTTACTGTGATGGTTTTCTTCGACTCGTCTTGTATGATATTACTATTGTGTGTTTTTAATTATTGTATGTCTGCTAGTAGCTTTGTTACTCCGCTGATTAATCTATTGCTATTTCTTCCACGGCTCAGCCAATTTTCTACTATGTCTGCAGGTACTGCGGGGGGGAGCGCCTGTCGATCTTTCCCCGCCATCCTTTCTTCGTTCGAGTTCTTTGAGGTAGAGTATAGTTTCGTAAAAGGGAGAAGAGCCGGCGATTCATTACAGTCTCCCAGTCTGGAAGCGCAGTCTAGACCTGTCATGCGTGGCATACCTCGACTACTGTTTGAGGGGAGATAAATGAGAGGGTCTTGTCCTACCGTTCTAACCTAGAACATGTCCTTTCTGTTATTTTAACTTGGAATACTATGTTGTATCATCACGTCCACCGCTCTCAAAGGAAATTTGTTATTACCCGCTTCCGCATTTCTCGTTGTTTATAGTCTTATTGTGTACTTTGTTAGCTTTTTGCTATATGCCTACTTCTTACCATCCTCTGCAAGCCGGTCTTGATAGGTACGCATGTGCACCTAAAATTGCCCTAGACCCAGGGGTGTTTTTGTCTCCTGGGCCCGTTTTACACACAGTGTAATCAAACTCTAGGCATTAGATGTCCCTGGTCACTTCGCTGATGTGAACAAGTATTAGAATCACCTTCGCGAGTTTTTATTCCAGTATAGACTAACCAGGTTAGTCTAGTCAAATGGGTTGAATCACCGAACTTGGTAATCCTACGCTAGGAACACTGATTGATGTTATTGCTATTGTGTTATTATACCATGGTGTACATGCATTTGCTCTAAGTTGCTTGTACCGTTTATTACATTTATTGTCTGAATGATATGTTTTTGACTGAATTTGGAATTTTACTGAAATGCGTATCCAAGTAGCACCCATTGGGGTCGTATTGTTTTCGGCTTTTAATTGCGTGTCTCGTTTCTCTCCCACAGCAAATCTCCTTGAGACGCAATACCCGGTAGGTCACAGCGTGCGGTACAACCCTCACGACTGGGGCAAGGGAGAGGTGATGTGCTCAATCGGGTGATGATCCCACCCGACTTTGCCCAAGCATTCGCATCCATAGCCGAGACTACTTGTCTATGTTGGCGGCAAGGCAACCGGGCCACTTTTTGCCGCTCCGCCTAATGCGGTCACTTATACCGGTCCTCCTAAACGAGCCCAAGGGGTAGAAGCTTTTTCGGAGGCTGAGAGCCGGCCCCAACTTTTGTGGAAGCATTGATCCACTTGTCGACGAGGGTTGGATCCGGCAACTTTGAGAAATATTCTCGGTATTAGCACCTACTGAAGTGGAAAGGGTCCACATGGGCGCCTTTGTGCTTGAAGACGAGGCCGATCATTGGTTGTGGAAGTCTGCACTTCGGACCCGAGAGTTGACCCGACAAGGTCAAGACTGGACTTGGGAAGAATTCTTGGATGTTTTCAACAAGAAATACTTTCCGGTCGGAATGAGAGAGAAGATGGAAGTGGAATTTATTACCTTGGAGCAAGGTAATATGTCTGTAGCGGCTTATGAAGCCAAATTTTCAGAGCTATCTCGATTTGCTCCACACATGATAGCGACCGAGGCTATGAAGGCCCGAAAATTCGAGAGGGGGTTGAAGGCCTCTCTCAAGGACCGAGTCTCGATGTTTAGACATGAGACATATTCCGAAGTTGTTGATAAAGCACTATTGGCCGAGTCGAACTCCGAGGAGTTCTTTAAAAGGAGAGGAATAGAGAAAGGACAGTCGAGTAGTTCGGGGGAGAAAAGAGCGAGGACTACTTTGTATCAGTCCGCAGGGCCGGCTCAGTCACAGAGCATATACTCGGCACCACAGGCTCCCCGCCCTTTTGCTCCACCGGCTTTTCGCCCGGCTTTTGCCCAGACTTCTCGCCCCGCAGTGACACAGGCTACGGGATATGCTCCTCCCTCCTATTTGCATGATGTTTGCACTTTTTGTGGGAGGAGGCATCCAGCGGGAGAATGCCGGAGAGTTTCAGGAAGTTGCTTCCATTGTGGTGACCAAGGCCATATGGTCAGAGATTGTCCCCAACGTCAATTGCCAACTCGGTCTTCAGGGAGCAGGCCCCCGGTTAGGCAGACATCCCAGCCTAGCTCTTCTCAGGCTTCGAGGGCCTCACCGTCTACACGGCCTCCTCGCCCAGCCACACAGGGTCGAGTTTTCGCCCTATCAGAGAGAGACGCACGTGCATCCGACGATGTCATGCAAGGTACGCACGAATTCTAAAGTTTAAATTGTGTAAAATTTCTATGGTTTGTTTTGTGAGTTTTCTATACTAGGGGTTACCTATGTATGATGCTTGTTGTTTGAAATCTACTATAGTAGTCACTAAATCGCACAGGCGCTTTGTTAGTGAACGAATGCCTTGCCCGAGTGTTGATCGACACAGGATCCACTCACTCCTTTGTGTCGCCTAGTTTTGCAAAGGGATTTTTGACTGAGGCTACTCCGTTAAAGCAGGAGTTGACCATTGCAACTCCACTCGGCAAGTCAGTTGATACGGACAAGATATTCAGGGATAGTGTGGTTCAAGTGGGGGAGAATGAACTGTTAGCCGATCTCATCGTCCTAGATTTTCAAGACTTGGATTTTGATGTCATCTTAGGGATGGATTGGTTGTCAAACCATCACGGTCATGTTGCGTGTTTTGAGAAGATGGTGAATTTCAAGCCGGAAGGGGGTAAGCCTTTTCACTTCCGAGGATTAAGAGAGAGGGACATTGCTCGCCTCGCAGCCTTGAGTATAGCAAACCTAGAAGCACAAAACTCCTCGGCCATTCCGGTCGTGAGTGATTTTTTGGACGTGTTTCCAGAGGAACTTCCCGGGTTACCTCCGAATCGGGAGATTGAGTTCGTTATAGAGCTTACTCCGGGCACCGCTCCGATTTCAAGGGCACCGTATAGAATGGCCCCTATAGAGCTGGAAGAATTGAAGAAACAGATTGAGGAGTTACAACAAGTTGGTTTCATCCAACCAAGTGTCTCACCGTGGGGAGCTCCGGTTCTCTTTGTGAAGAAGAAGGACGGGTCTATGAGGATGTGTATAGACTACCGTCAGTTGAACAAGGTAACTATCAAGAATCGTTATCCCTTGCCAAGGATAGACGACTTGTTTGACCAACTGAAGGGAGCGAGATTCTTCTCCAAAATTGATCTTAGATCGGGGTATCATCAATTAAGGATCAATGCGGAAGATGTTCCGAAGACGGCTTTCAGGACTCGGTATGGGCATTACGAGTTCCTTGTCATGCCCTTTGGGCTGACGAATGCACCGGCGGCATTCATGGATTTGATGAACCGGGTGTTCCGATCTTACTTGGATCGATGCGTGATTGTATTCATTGATGACATTTTGGTGTATTCCCAGACACGGGAAGATCACGCACGAGACCTCCGCCTTGCTCTAGAGATGTTGAGAGAGCATAGGCTATATGCCAAATTGAGTAAGTGCGAGTTCTGGTTAGAGAAGGTCGCATTTCTTGGACACGTGGTGTCGGCCGAGGGCATTTCTGTAGATCCAAGCAAGGTTGAGGCAGTCATGAGTTGGGAGAGGCCCAAGAGCGTCACAGAGATACGTAGTTTCCTCGGATTGGCAGGCTACTACTGGAGATTTGTGGAGGGATTCTCCAGTTTGGCTGCACCTCTCACCTACTTGACAAGGAAAAATGCAAAGTTCAGTTGGAGTGACCGATGTGAAGTAAGTTTCCAAGAGTTGAAGAAACGCCTCACCACAGCCCTTGTCCTTACTGTGCCATCTGGACCTTTTGGGTATGAGGTGTACAGTGATGCCTCGCATGTTGGACTCGGGTGTGTCCTAATGCAACACAAGAAGGTCATTGCCTATGCATCAAGGCAGTTGAAGGAGCATGAAAAGAACTACCCCACTCACGACTTGGAGCTTGCGGCGGTCGTGTTTGCACTTAAAATTTGGCGACATTATCTGTACGGGGTGGAGTTCTATGTGTACACGGACCACAAGAGCCTCAAGTACCTCTTTTTCCAAAAAGAGCTAAACTTACGACAACGGCGTTGGATTGAGTTCTTAAAGGACTACGAGTGCACTATCCAATATCACCCGGGAAAAGCAAATGTGGTGGCAGACGCTCTGAGTAGGAAACCATCGGGGTTGTTGGCTCACATGTTGGTGCGGGAATGGAGACTGTTAGACGATTTGGCAAATCTAGACATCAGTGTGAACGATTCTGTCCGCAGTCCGGTTTTGGCAAATGTTACAGTTCGGCCATACCTTATAGACTTGATCCAGGAGTATCAAGCCACGGACACTGACTTGTTGGCTTTCCAGGATAAGGAAGTGGCCAAGGGTAGTACGGACTTCTCTCTCACTAGCCGAGGTGCTATTACATTCAAGGGAAGGCTTTGTGTCCCAGCCAATGCAGACCTTCGGAGAGAGATTATGGACGAAGCTCACCGGTCTAAGTATACAGTGCATCCCGGGGGGACAAAGATGTATTGGAACCTCAAGAGTCACTTTTGGTGGCGAAACATGAAGAGGGAGGTTGCGGAGTATGTGGCACGGTGTTTGGTGTGCCAACAGGTGAAAGCAGAGCATTTGAGACCGGCGGGTCTTTTGCAGTCTCTCCCCATTCCCGAGTGGAAATGGGAACATATCTCTATGGATTTCATCGTGGGGTTGCCGAAGACGGTTAGGAAGACCGATGCTATATGAGTAGTTGTTGATAGACTCACGAATTCCGCTCATTTCTTACCGTACCGGACTACATTCAACTCCAATCAGTTAGCGGAGCTATACATCAAGGAAATAGTCCGATTACACGGGGTGCCAGTGAGTATTGTGTCGGATAGAGACCCAAGATTCACATCCAGGTTTTGGAAAAGTTTTCAAGGTGCAATGGGCTCCCGGTTAGACTTTAGCACAGCTTTTCACCCACAGACCGACGGGCAAACCGAGAGGGTGAATCAGGTTATTGAAGATATGCTCCGAGCATGTATGCTAGACTTCAAGGGAAGTTGGGAAGATCACCTACCTTTGGTGGAATTCGCTTACAACAATAGTTATCAAGAAAGCATACAAATGGCGCCTTTTGAGGCTTTGTACGGAAGGAGTTGTAGATCCCCATTGTATTGGGATGAAGTGGGAGAAAGAAAGATTTTGGGCCCCGAGTTAATTGAACAAACCGCGGATAGGGTCAAGCTTATCCGGGAGAGGTTAAAGACCGCACAAGATAGACAGAAAAGCTATGCCGACAACCGAAGGAGGGATCTTGAATTCCGAGTCGGTGATTTTGTGTTTGTAAGGATTTCACCGACCAAAGGTGTCATGCAATTCGGGAAGAGAGGCAAGCTTAGCCCGAGATATGTGGGTCCGTTCGAGATCATTGCTCGAGTTGGTGAGGTAGCTTACCGGGTTGCTTTACCCGCTCATATGGCGGCGGTCCACAACGTGTTTCACATCTCCATGCTTCGGAAGTATATCCCGGATCCTTCACATGCCATCGAACTTGATACGATAGAGATCCGAGAGGACCTCACTTTATTTGAGAAGCCGGTTCATATTTTGGATAGGAGAGATCAAGTGCTTCGCAACAAGACTATTCCGCTAGTCCTCGTGCAATGGCAACATCATGCACGAGAAGAAGCCACGTGGGAGCGTGAAGCCGAAGTCAAAGCAAAGTATCCCGAGTTGTTTGAATAGACATGTGCATGTGGTTTGTAATTTTGTTTTGATTTTGTGCATGTATGTATCGTCCAAATTTCGGGGATGAAATTTTTGTAAGGGGGGGAGAATGTAGCACCCCGGATTTTTCTATACTTAATTAATACCGTTTTCGTAGCTAATTGGCCGTTTTTGTAGTCTAATTAATAAATAAGGGAGAAATTGGAAATTACGAAACTTCAAAAATGTGCGTTTTCGAAAGACGGATCCAACGCAAGTTGAATCGTCGAAATCCGACGAGCGAGTCAAAAGATATGGTCAAAACAGTCCAGACATACAGAGCACTGATCGCTTGGTCCAGTCAGCGATCGATCGGTCCATAACCGATCGATCGGTAGCTATCGCACGGTCAGAAATTTTGTATGGGGAAATTTTTCAAAGAGTGAGTTTTTGACCAGTCTATCGGTCATAAACACCGATCGCTCAGTAGGCAACCGATCGATCGGTCATAACCACCGATCGCTCGGTCTTCGCGTTTTGCAGAAATTTCAGTAAGGGCATTTTCATCTTTTGAGTGTTAAACCCTTACCCATAAGGGTTTGCTCGACCCTTTGAGGCCTCACTTACAACATTTGAGAGATTTTGAGAGATAGAGAGAGAAGAGGAGAAAGCTCTAACCTAGGGTTTGGTATTGAGGAAGAAATCAAAGGGGTGGACCATCCTAGGTCGTCCTCAAACATGGATTTGCTTCAAGTTCAAGGCTCAAGCTCGTGTGGGAGCCACTCTCCAAGCTAGGGCAGCCATCTCACGTACGTTTTGAAAAGGGTTTCTTCCCCAACTCGAGTCTTCCTCAAGCAAGGGTTGTTCCCTACCCCTTTTGGAGCTTCGATCAAGTTTCCCACCAAGGATCAAGCCTTGAGAAAGGTTAGTACACCCTACTAACTTACCCTAGCAATAAATCTAGGTTTTTCCTTATGAAATATGATTCTTGTTAGTGTGTTTTATTCCTTGCAAAAATGTGTCATCTATAATAAATATAAACAAGATAAAGAAAGGGTAGGGATGCTTGGATGGAGGTTGGATACGGCGATTGGATGCCGAATGTGTGATGTATGATGTGTGGGATGTGGATTGGAAAATGGAGGATGGGCATTGTACAAATAACAAACTTACCATTGTGTGATTGAATGGAAAATATGCGCTAAAAAGAACAAGATGAATTATTAAGAAACATTGCATGTGTTGTGTTTGACAAAATGCCTAAACTATGAATAAACGACTTAGATGAAGAAAATGGAAATAGGTTTCATGCATGTGTTCTTATAGACGATGAATTGATCCAATGTCATGTGAATTACTTAAGTTACCTATGCTAATATTATGAATTGAATTGTAATGCCATATCTCTTTTGTTAAGCGCATTCCCACGATTGTTATTATTGGCATGCACATGAGCACGCATGATAGCATGAACCGAGATTTCAAGAGCATGTGCATATAATAAACAACAAGTGCATTGCATAACAAGGAGGTTGGTAGCCCAGGGACATTCGGGTGCTAGCCTCTGGCTCACAAGTGCATTGCATAACAAGGAGGTTGGTAGCCCAGGGACATTCGGGTGCTAGCCTCTGGCTCACAAGAAAACCATGCATTTCATAACAAGGAGGTTGGTAGCCCAGGGACATTCGGGTGCTAGCCTCTGGCTCACAAGTGCATTGCATAACAAGGAGGTTGGTAGCCCAGGGAGATTCGGGTGCTAGCCTCTGGCTCACAAGTTACAAGATGGAGGTTTACAAGATGATGATCATGCATTCATGCATGCACGTATACGTGATTTCTACGAGGCATACCGGGACATGACATGGGTTTTCAAGCATGAGTTTTATTAGCGTTTTTGCATTCATGTACGCACGTCAGGATGCTTGTATTGTATTATGTCTTATACTGTTTCTTTTGTGATGTTTCTATTACTGCTTGTATGATATTACTATTGTGTGTTTTATTATTGTTATGGTCTGCTAGTAGCTTGTACTCGCTGAGTATTCCATGCTCAGCCATATTTTCATGTCGGCAGGTACTGAGGGAGCGCTCGACCCGGAGCCTTGGGTCGAGGAAGAGTATATAGAGGAGAGAGAGCCGGCTATTCCATTACAGTCTCAGGCGGACCGAGACCTCGATGCGTGGCCATACCTCGACTACTGTTGAGGGGAGAGTATGAGAGGGTCTTGTCCACCTTAGACTTAGACATGTCTTGTATTTATGTTAACTTGGAATACTATTTTGGATCATCAGAAGAAATGAAAATTTGTTTACGCTTCCGCATATATGATAGCTTTCGTGCTCTGATTTTCGTTGTTAGTACTGTATTTTTATCTTGTGCATTACAGGATGGTTTGATAGGTACGCAGTGTGACACCTAAAATATCCCTAGACTCCTAGGGGGTTTTTCGGGGTGTTACAGAGTGGTATCAGAACTCTAGGCATTAGAGTCCCTAGGGTCACTTAGATGATTGAACAAGGTATTAGAATCACCTTAGAGAGTTGTATTCCAAGTATAGACTAACCAGTTAGTCTTAGTCAAAATGGGTTGAACTTCAACCGAACTTGGAATCCTACGCTAGGAACACGGATTGTATGTTATGCTATTGTGTTATATACCATGTGTACATTATTTGTATTGTACTTATTAAATATGCTTGATGAATATGTATTGAGTGAATTGCGAAATTTGTACTAAATGCGTATCCAAGTTAGACTCATGTTGTATTGTCGTTCTCAGGAGAAATCATGAGACGCAATACCCGGGGTCGCGGGTACAACACGAGGGGCAATGGAGGTGTTGCTCCATCGGGTGATGATCAACCCGACTTTGCCCAAGCATTCGCATCCATAGCCGAGACTTTGTCTATGTTGGCGGCAAGGCAACCGGCCACTCCGCCTAATGCGGCACTTATACCAGCTCCTCCTAACCGAGCCCAAGCCGGGTAGAAGCTTTTCGGAGGATGAGGCCTCCAACTTTTTGTGGAAGCATTGATCCACTTGTCGCCGAGGGTTGGATCCGGCAACTTGAGAAGATATTCTCGGTATTAGCACCTACTGAAGTGGAAAGGGTCACATGGGCCGCCTTTGTGCTTGAAGACGAGGCCGATCATTGGTGGAAGTCTGCACTTCGGACCCAAGAGTTGACCCGACAAGGTCAAGACTGGACTTGGGAAGAATTCTTGGATGTTTTCAACAAGAAATACTTTCCGGTCGGAATGAGAGAGAAGATGGAAGTGGAATTTATTACCTTGGAGCAAGGTAATATGTCTGTAGCGGCTTATGAAGCCAAATTTTCGGAGCTATCTCGATTTGCTCCACACATGATAGCGACCGAGGCTATGAAGGCCCGAAAATTCGAGAGGGGGTTGAAGGCCTCTCTCAAGGACCGAGTCTCGATGTTTAGACATGAGACATTCCGAAGTTGTTGATAAAGCACTATTGGCCGAGTCGAACTCCGAGGAGTTCTTTAAAAGGAGAGGAATAGAGAAAGGACAGTCGAGTAGTTCGGGGGAGAAAAGAGCGAGGACTACTTTGTATCAGTCCGCAGGGCCGGCTCAGTCACAGAGCATATACTCGGCACCACAGGCTCCCCGCCCTTTTGCTCCACCGGCTTTTCGCCCGGCTTTTGCCCAGACTTCTCGCCCCGCAGTGACACAGGCTACGGGATATGCTCCTCCCTCCTATTTGCATGATGTTTGCACTCTTTGTGGGAGGAGGCATCCAGCGGGAGAATGCCGGAGAGTTTCAGGAAGTTGCTTCCATTGTGGTGACCAAGGCCATATGGTCAGAGATTGTCCCCAACGTCAATTGCCAACTCGGTCTTCAGGGAGCAGGCCCCCGGTTAGGCAGACATCCCAGCCTAGCTCTTCTCAGGCTTCGAGGGCCTCACCGTCTACACGGCCTCCTCGCCCAGCCACACAGGGTCGAGTTTTCGCCCTATCAGAGAGAGACGCACGTGCATCCGACGATGTCATGCAAGGTACGCACGAATTCTAAAGTTTAAATTGTGTAAAATTTCTATGGTTTGTTTTGTGAGTTTCTATACTAGGGGTTACCTATGTATGATGCTTGTTGTTTGAAATCTACTAATAGTAGTCACTAAATCGCACAGGTGCTTTGTTAGTGAACGAATGCCTTGCCCGAGTGTTGATCGACACAGGATCCACTCACTCCTTTGTGTCGCCTAGTTTTGCAAAGGGATTTTTGACTGAGGCTACTCCGTTAAAGCAGGAGTTGACCATTGCAACTCCACTCGGCAAGTCAGTTGATACGGACAAGATATTCAGGGATAGTGTGGTTCAAGTGGGGGAGAATGAACTGTTAGCCGATCTCATCGTCCTAGATTTTCAAGACTTGGATTTTGATGTCATCTTAGGGATGGATTGGTTGTCAAACCATCACGGTCATGTTGCGTGTTTTGAGAAGATGGTGAATTTCAAGCCGGAAGGGGGTAAGCCTTTTCACTTCCGAGGATTAAGAGAGAGGGACATTGCTCGCCTCGCAGCCTTGAGTATAGCAAACCTAGAAGCACAAAACTCCTCGGCCATTCCGGTCGTGAGTGATTTTTTGGACATGTTTCCAGAGGAACTTCCCGGGTTACCTCCGAATCGGGAGATTGAGTTCGTTATAGAGCTTACTCCGGGCACCGCTCCGATTTCAAGGGCACCGTATAGAATGGCCCCTATAGAGCTGGAAGAATTGAAGAAACAGATTGAGGAGTTACAACAAGTTGGTTTCATCCAACCAAGTGTCTCACCGTGGGGAGCTCCGGTTCTCTTTGTGAAGAAGAAGGACGGGTCTATGAGGATGTGTATAGACTACCGTCAGTTGAACAAGGTAACTATCAAGAATCGTTATCCCTTGCCAAGGATAGACGACTTGTTTGACCAACTGAAGGGAGCGAGATTCTTCTCCAAAATTGATCTTAGATCGGGGTATCATCAATTAAGGATCAATGCGGAAGATGTTCCGAAGACGGCTTTCAGGACTCGGTATGGGCATTACGAGTTCCTTGTCATGCCCTTTGGGCTGACGAATGCACCGGCGGCATTCATGGATTTGATGAACCGGGTGTTCCGATCTTACTTGGATCGATGCGTGATTGTATTCATTGATGACATTTTGGTGTATTCCCAGACACGGGAAGATCACGCACGAGACCTCCGCCTTGCTCTAGAGATGTTGAGAGAGCATAGGCTATATGCCAAATTGAGTAAGTGCGAGTTCTGGTTAGAGAAGGTCGCATTTCTTGGACACGTGGTGTCGGCCGAGGGCATTTCTGTAGATCCAAGCAAGGTTGAGGCAGTCATGAGTTGGGAGAGGCCCAAGAGCGTCACAGAGATACGTAGTTTCCTCGGATTGGCAGGCTACTACTGGAGATTTGTGGAGGGATTCTCCAGTTTGGCTGCACCTCTCACCTACTTGACAAGGAAAAATGCAAAGTTCAGTTGGAGTGACCGATGTGAAGTAAGTTTCCAAGAGTTGAAGAAACGCCTCACCACAGCCCTTGTCCTTACTGTGCCATCTGGACCTTTTGGGTATGAGGTGTACAGTGATGCCTCGCATGTTGGACTCGGGTGTGTCCTAATGCAACACAAGAAGGTCATTGCCTATGCATCAAGGCAGTTGAAGGAGCATGAAAAGAACTACCCCACTCACGACTTGGAGCTTGCGGCGGTCGTGTTTGCACTTAAAATTTGGCGACATTATCTGTACGGGGTGGAGTTCTATGTGTACACGGACCACAGGAGCCTCAAGTACCTCTTTTCCCAAAAAGAGCTAAACTTACGACAACGGCGTTGGATTGAGTTCTTAAAGGACTACGATTGCACTATCCAATATCACCCGGGAAAAGCAAATGTGGTGGCAGACGCTCTGAGTAGGAAACCATCGGGGTTGTTGGCTCACATGTTGGTGCGGGAATGGAGACTGTTAGACGATTTGGCAAATCTAGACATCAGTGTGAACGATTCTGTCCGCAGTCCGGTTTTGGCAAATGTTACAGTTCGGCCATACCTTATAGACTTGATCCAGGAGTATCAAGCCACAGACACTGACTTGTTGGCTTTCCGGGATAAGGAAGTGGCCAAGGGTAGTACGGACTTCTCTCTCACTAGCCGAGGTGCTATTACATTCAAGGGAAGGCTTTGTGTCCCAGCCAATGCAGACCTTCGGAGAGAGATTATGGACGAAGCTCACCGGTCTAAGTATACAGTGCATCCCGGGGGGACAAAGATGTATTGGAACCTCAAGAGTCACTTTTGGTGGCGAAACATGAAGAGGGAGGTTGCGGAGTATGTGGCACGGTGTTTGGTGTGCCAACAGGTGAAAGCAGAGCATTTGAGACCGGCGGGTCTTTTGCAGTCTCTCCCCATTCCCGAGTGGAAATGGGAACATATCTCTATGGATTTCATCGTGGGGTTGCCGAAGACGGTTAGGAAGACCGATGCTATATGAGTAGTTGTTGATAGACTCACGAATTCCGCTCATTTCTTACCGTACCGGACTACATTCAACTCCAATCAGTTAGCGGAGCTATACATCAAGGAAATAGTCCGATTACACGGGGTGCCAGTGAGTATTGTGTCGGATAGAGACCCAAGATTCACATCCAGGTTTTGGAAAAGTTTTCAAGGTGCAATGGGCTCCCGGTTAGACTTTAGCACAGCTTTTCACCCACAGACCGACGGGCAAACCGAGAGGGTGAATCAGGTTATTGAAGATATGCTCCGAGCATGTATGCTAGACTTCAAGGGAAGTTGGGAAGATCACCTACCTTTGGTGGAATTCGCTTACAACAATAGTTATCAAGAAAGCATACAAATGGCGCCTTTTGAGGCTTTGTACGGAAGGAGTTGTAGATCCCCATTGTATTGGGATGAAGTGGGAGAAAGAAAGATTTTGGGCCCCGAGTTAATTGAACAAACCGCGGATAGGGTCAAGCTTATCCGGGAGAGGTTAAAGACCGCACAAGATAGACAGAAAAGCTATGCCGACAACCGAAGGAGGGATCTTGAATTCCGAGTCGGTGATTTTGTGTTTGTAAGGATTTCACCGACCAAAGGTGTCATGCAATTCGGGAAGAGAGGCAAGCTTAGCCCGAGATATGTGGGTCCGTTCGAGATCATTGCTCGAGTTGGTGAGGTAGCTTACCGGGTTGCTTTACCCGCTCATATGGCGGCGGTCCACAACGTGTTTCACATCTCCATGCTTCGGAAGTATATCCCGGATCCTTCACATGCCATCGAACTTGATACGATAGAGATCCGAGAGGACCTCACTTTATTTGAGAAGCCGGTTCATATTTTGGATAGGAGAGATCAAGTGCTTCGCAACAAGACTATTCCGCTAGTCCTCGTGCAATGGCAACATCATGCACGAGAAGAAGCCACGTGGGAGCGTGAAGCCGAAGTCAAAGCAAAGTATCCCGAGTTGTTTGAATAGACATGTGCATGTGGTTTGTAATTTTGTTTTGATTTTGTGCATGTATGTATCGTCCAAATTTCGGGGATGAAATTTTTGTAAGGGGGGGAGAATGTAGCACCCCGGATTTTTCTATACTTAATTAATACCGTTTTCGTAGCTAATTGGCCGTTTTTGTAGTCTAATTAATAAATAAGGGAGAAATTGGAAATTACGAAACTTCAAAAATGTGCGTTTTCGAAAGACGGATCCAACGCAAGTTGAATCGTCGAAATCCGACGAGCGAGTCAAAAGATATGGTCAAAACAGTCCAGACATACAGAGCACTGATCGCTTGGTCCAGTCAGCGATCGATCGGTCCATAACCGATCGATCGGTAGCTATCGCACGGTCAGAAATTTTGTATGGGGAAATTTTTCAAAGAGTGAGTTTTTGACCAGTCTATCGGTCATAAACACCGATCGCTCAGTAGGCAACCGATCGATCGGTCATAACCACCGATCGCTCGGTCTTCGCGTTTTGCAGAAATTTCAGTAAGGGCATTTTCATCTTTTGAGTGTTAAACCCTTACCCATAAGGGTTTGCTCGACCCTTTGAGGCCTCACTTACAACATTTGAGAGATTTTGAGAGATAGAGAGAGAAGAGGAGAAAGCTCTAACCTAGGGTTTGGTATTGAGGAAGAAATCAAAGGGGTGGACCATCCTAGGTCGTCCTCAAACATGGATTTGCTTCAAGTTCAAGGCTCAAGCTCGTGTGGGAGCCACTCTCCAAGCTAGGGCAGCCATCTCACGTACGTTTTGAAAAGGGTTTCTTCCCCAACTCGAGTCTTCCTCAAGCAAGGGTTGTTCCCTACCCCTTTTGGAGCTTCGATCAAGTTTCCCACCAAGGATCAAGCCTTGAGAAAGGTTAGTACACCCTACTAACTTACCCTAGCAATAAATCTAGGTTTTTCCTTATGAAATATGATTCTTGTTAGTGTGTTTTATTCCTTGCAAAAATGTGTCATCTATAATAAATATAAACAAGATAAAGAAAGGGTAGGGATGCTTGGATGGAGGTTGGATACGGCGATTGGATGCCGAATGTGTGATGTATGATGTGTGGGATGTGGATTGGAAAATGGAGGATGGGCATTGTACAAATAACAAACTTACCATTGTGTGATTGAATGGAAAATATGCGCTAAAAAGAACAAGATGAATTATTAAGAAACATTGCATGTGTTGTGTTTGACAAAATGCCTAAACTATGAATAAACGACTTAGATGAAGAAAATGGAAATAGGTTTCATGCATGTGTTCTTATAGACGATGAATTGATCCAATGTCATGTGAATTACTTAAGTTACCTATGCTAATATTATGAATTGAATTGTAATGCCATATCTCTTTTGTTAAGCGCATTCCCACGATTGTTATTATTGGCACGCACATGAGCACGCATGATAGCATGAACCGAGATTTCAAGAGCATGTGCATATAATAAACAACAAGTGCATTGCATAACAAGGAGGTTGGTAGCCCAGGGACATTCGGGTGCTAGCCTCTGGCTCACAAGTGCATTGTATAACAAGGAGGTTGGTAGCCCAGGGACATTCGGGTGCTAGCCTCTGGCTCACAAGAAAACCATGCATTTCATAACAAGGAGGTTGGTAGCCCAGGGACATTCGGGTGCTAGCCTCTGGCTCACAAGTTACAAGTTGGAGGTTTACAAGATGATGATCATGCATTCATGCATGCACGCATACGTGATTTCTACGAGGCATACCGGGACATGACATGGGTTTTCAAGCATGAGTTTTATCAGCGTTTTCGCATTCATGTACGCACGTCAGGATGCTTGTATTGTATTATGTCTTATACTGTTTCTTTTGTGATGTTTCTATTACTGCTTGTATGGTATTACTATTGTGTGTTTTATTATTGTTATGGTCTGCTAGTAGCTTGTACTCGCTGAGTATTCCATGCTCAGCCATACTTTCATGTCGGCAGGTACTGAGGGAGCCCTCGACCCGGAGCCTTGGGTCGAGGAAGAGTATATAGAGGAGAGAGAGCCGGCTATTCCATTACAGTCTCAGGCGGACCGAGACCTTGATGCGTGGCCATACCTCGACTACTGTTGAGGGGAGAGTATGAGAGGGTCTTGTGTATTTTGATATTTTGATAGGTGGGCCTGTCCACCTTAGACTTAGACATGTCTTGTATTTATGTTAACTTGGAATACTATTTTGGATCATCAGAAGAAATGAAAATTTGTTTACGCTTCCGCATATATGATAGCTTTCGCGCTCTGATTTTCGTTGTTAGTATTGTATTTTTATCTTGTGCATTACAGGATGGTTTGATAGGTACGCAGTGTGACACCTAAAATATCCCTAGACTCCTAGGGGGTATTTCGGGGCGTTACAGTGCCAAGGATGACCTCCTGTCATTTCTCGGAGAAACTACAAGTGTAAAGCGCTTATCAGATCGAGACCCTAAGTGTAGTATCTTTTGACTTTGTTCATGTTGATGGGCTCTAGGAGGTCTTTGTCATCCATACGTCCGAGTCGAAGGACACCGTCTGAGAATTTGTCTCGGACGACGTATGGGCCTTCATAGTTGGGAGTGAACTTGCCCCTTGGGTTAGGGCGACTTAGCACCATTTTTTGGAGAACCAGTTCGCTGATCTCGATGCTCCTTAGCTTGACTTTCTTGTTAAATGCCCTAGCCATGCACCTCTGATAGGCCTGAGAATGGTTGATGGCTTTCAATCGCCGCTCTTCAATCAGATTCAATTGCTCATACCGAGTCTGTGCCCATTCTGCTTCTGAGAGCTCTGCTTCCATTAATACTCAGAGTGATGAAATCTGTACTTCAACGGGGAGAACTGCTTCCATACCATAGGCCAGAGAGAATGGTGTTGCCCCAGTTGAGGTTCAGATGGACGTTCTGTAGGCCATGAGTGCATAAGGGAGCATCTCATGCCTGGCGGAGTACTTGGTTGCCATCTTCTTTATGAATTTCTTTAGGTTCTTGTTGGTGGCTTCAACTGCACCATTGGTCTATGGCTAGTATGGCGTAGAGTTGAGTGCGTCGATGAATCTGTTCTAGTTCCTGGACCTGTGACTGAAGCTGATTCTTCTGAATTGACTGATTAGCAGATTGAGGTGGGCCAAGTATGGGACTAGCCTTATTTCTCGGATGGCCCAAGATTCATTCGCCTGACAGACTACTAAAGATGAGTCACCATAGATGTCTACATCTTAAATCCTGATGTCCAGGGCTTCTTTCAGTCCAGCTATACATGCCTCGTATTCTGCCTCATTGTTGGAGCATCTGAACTGTAGAATTTACACAACATCATAAGCCATCTGGCAGTCCTTTCGGTGGTGGCTAGCTTTCCTAGTAAGTACTTGAGTGGGTCCATCTGGGAGATCAGGATTGCCGGATAAGAAAACAAATAATGCCAGAGACATTGAGTAGCCCAGACCAGTGCCAAACATGTCTTCTCAAAAGGGTTGTACCGCTCTTCATACTCTAACAGGCACTTACTGATATAGAAGATGGCTTGCTTTGTTCAGCCTGTCTCGTCATGTTGTGCCCTAACACACCCCATGGAAGTTTCTTGTACTGAGATGTATACTAGCAGGGGCCGTCCTAGCGTTTAAGGCACAAGTATTGGAGGATTCAGAAGATACTGCTTTATTCTGTCAAAGGCTTCATGGCATTCTACTGTCCAGACTGTCGGTGAGTTCTTTCGGAGAAGCTTGAAGATCGGCTCGCATATCGGAGTGAGCGGAGAAATAAATTTGCTGATGTACTGAATTCTACCTAAGAAACCATGGATTTTCTTCTCAGTTTGGGTTGCTGGCATTTCAATGATAGCTCTCGCTTTAGTTGGATCGATCTCAATGCCTCTCTTGTTGACTATGAAGCCAAGGAGCTTTCCTAATGAGGCTCCAAAGACACAGTTGGCTGGATTCAGTCTCAGGCCGTACTCTCGGAGTTTACCGCAGAGTCTCTTCAAGTCTACTGGGTACTGCTCAGCAGTAGGAGACTTGACGATCATGTCATCCACATAGATTTCAGTGGACTTGTGGATCATGTTGTGGAACAAGGCTGTCATATCCCTCTGGTAGGTGGCCCCTGTGTTTTTGAGTCCGAAGGGCATAACCTTGTAGCAGAATGTATCCCAAGGTGTAATAAAAGAGGTTTTCTCCATGTCTCCTTCCGTCATCCTGATTTGGTTGTATCTGGAGAAACCATCCATAAATGAGAGAGTCTCATGCCCAGCAGTATTGTCGACCAGAATGTCGATGTGCGGGAGAGAAAAGTTGTCCTTGGGGCTTGCCCTATTAAGATTCCGATAATCAATACACATTCGGACCTTGCTGTCCTTCTTGGGTACCGGTACGATGTTGGCTAACCACTCAGGGTAGGTTACAACTTCCAGGAAGCCTGCGCTGATCTGCATTTCAACTTCTTCCTTGACCTTCTGTGACCATTCGGGCCTCATCCGTCTCAGTTTTTGCTTAACTGGTCTAAAATCAGGGTTCAGGGGTAGTCTGTGTACCACCAATATTGGGTCTAAACCTAGCATGTCTGCATATGACCAGGCGAAGACATCACTATACGTTCTCAGGAAATTGATCATATCTGCTCTCTGCTACAGGCTCATGTTTGTGCCAATCTTGACTAGCCAGGGGTTGTCTATGGATCCCAGATTGACTGTTTCAGTGTCTTCCCTGCTCGACTGTAGAAGTCCTTTGCTGTGCTCAAGGAGGTCCAAAATTTCATGAGGTGGTTCCTCTTCCTATTCTAAATCATACTCTACTTTAGAGAGTTCAAGGATGGTTTGAGGGGTAGCCCTATCAGAGGTGATTTTCTGGCAAATCAATTAGCTTCAGTTTTGCATGCTTATGATTTTTTGTTTTTGTTGACTTCAAGACACTAGGCTTTCCAGGGGAAGAGTCCATGTGATTTCTTCATCAGCCGATATGAAATGTTTTTTTGAATACATTATTTTTGAGTCAAAACATCTGATTTTCATTGAAAAAATGATGAGTTGTTACAAAAATGACTCAAACAAAAAGGAGGCCGACAGTGGCCTGACATTTGGATTTTACAAATGAGAGCAAAAGAGAGATAGATGAAGGAGAAGGGTGATGCTTGGTCACTGCTGTCATGTACCAAGCTGTCCTGCACTGTGCTTGCCCCGGCCTTGAATGGCCTCGATGGTGAGAGCCTCAGTCCACCAATGGATCTGTGGCTAGCGATTGGAGGACGCTTCGGCACCGTTGGAGAAGGTACATACCTGCTCTCTCGCTGGATATTTTGCTTCAGTAGCATCTTCGACAGTCAGCTCGTCGAACATCTGGGCCATGCTGAACACTTCTGGATTTGGAATCCGTGAAGACTCGGCATTGGACTGAGGGGTTAAGGCAATGGGTACGGCAGAGGTTTCTGGGTAGGTTTCGAAGATTCTCACGGGGAAGGTTACAGAGATGTGTGGTCGGGGCTTAGGTTTCGCCAACTGTTTGCTCTTCTTAGTCAGCTTGGAGAGGTAATCCTCGTATCTAGGCTTGTATCACAAGCCATAGGGAGATGTATAGCGAGAAGGCGTGTATCTCTTCTTCTTGCCTTGATTCCTGGCACCAAGACCATACCTAGGCTGGTAGTTCATTCTGGCCATCATTCTGACAAACGTTGGCACTGTTTGCTTGTTTTGCTATTCTACCTGGGCGATAAAACTAACCTGCTTGAACTGAAATGTTATGAAGGTAGTGCTTTGCCCCAGCTCTTGGATGTCCCCAAAGGAATTTTCCAACTCCTTAGAAGGGATGACGACTAGACAGTCATCCTAGATGAACTTGATTTTTTGGTGTAGAGAGGAGGAAATGGCTCCGTCCGCGTGGATCCACGACCTCCCTAGGAGCAGAGTGAAAGAGGCTAGCATGTTCTCAACCTGAAAGTTCATTGAGAACTGAGCTGGTCCAATCTCGATGGTCAAATCGATGTCCCCCAGATTCTACTTGGTGGTGTTATCAAAGGCCCTGATGCTCATGGGTCTCTTCTTTACTTGATTGAGGTTCAGGCCCAGGTTCTGTAGCATGGAAAGGTTGCAGACATTTTGGCTGGAGCCATTATCGATGAGCACTGATGATAACGTTTTGTCCATGCACTGAACCACTATATACAAAGCCCGGGTATGATCCTTGTCATTGTCCGGTATTTCCTGCTCTATGAAAGAGATGATTCTAGATTGGAGGATTTGCCCTACCATTTACCCCAGCTTCTCAGGCATTATGTCTGGTGTTACATGGGCATTGCTGAACACTCAGAGCAGTTGCTTCCTGTGATGTTCTAATGTGAGAAGAAGACCTAATATGGATATCTGCGCTGGGACCTTGCTCAGTTACTGAGCGATATTGAACTCCTCTGCTTTTTCTAGGATTTTTAAAAAAACTGTTGAATCAACTGCTTACTTTTGTGGGTCTGACACCCTTGCTTTCACTTTCTCTACACTCTTCACATTTTTCAGCTCAGTTGCGGGAGGTTGATATACCCAACCAGATCTGGTTAGGTTGGCAATGCTCTTGCTCTCAGTGATGAGAGAGCGGGGAGCGGGTACTCGATTGAGGTTGAAAGAAGGATCTGGGATGTAGGGGATCCGGACAGGGCCTAACGAGGTTGAGGCTTGAGCTGGAGCTGTAGGCCAATTTGCAGGGCAAGGGATGGTATAGACAATCAGTTCAGGGACAGGTATCTGGGTTGGAGACTGAATAGACTGTATGTTTGACTGTGGGAAGTGGATTATGACAGGTGATCGGTAAGAAGGCCTGATGATGCAGTCATCAACTGCGGGTGTGCTGGGTCCTGGCTGCCCTGCCCCGAGATCTTCCCACTGATTAAAATTGATTTGATTGTTGTGTGGGGGTAGTGGCACCTAATTGATGCTGGTGTTGCTGGGGGCCAGCTCAACCCTTCCATCATCCAAGTGGTCTTTGATGTCACACTTCAGGCCTATGTAGTAGTCTGTAACATGGCCTGGGCCTCTGTGAAAGGTGCAGTAATGATCGGTATTATAGTTCTTGTTCTGTTTATCTGGAGGTAGAAGAGGTGTGGGGCCTCTGAACTCGAGAAAACCCTATTTGGTTAGGAATTCCAACAACTGGCTAAGTGTGTATGGAAGAGGGGTAAAGTTTCGGGGAGGATAATTTTTCCCTGGGCTGGTCGAGTTGGACAGGTATTCCTGACAACTGATTGCTACTGAGCTACTGGAGTTGGTAGTCGGATGGGTGCTATAGAAGCAACCATATATACATCTTCCTTCTTTCTGTGGTCCCTGGGACCGATGTTTTTGTTGGATGAGGTTGTCGCCTTTAGAGTATCAAGTCCTAGACTGGAATGAATAGCCCCACTCTTGATAGCAGTCTCGATACGGGCACCTGTCCTGACGATGATGCCGAAGTCCACCATTGGTAAGGTCTCTATGAGTGTAGAGTAGGGCAGCTTTAGAGTGCCCATGAATATGCCTGTTAGCTCCTCCTTAGGGATAGGAGTCAGGATCTTTGCTGCCATTTTCCTCCAGCGGGTGGCGTACTCCAGAAATGATTCATTGTTACGCTGGCTTAACTGCTTAAGTTAGCTCCTTTGAGGGCGAAGCTCCTGGTTAAAGGAGTATTGCTCCACAAAGCTATCTATGGCATCCTGCCAAGTCTTGACCTTCTGCTTGTCCACAGACATCCACCATGTAAGGGCTGACCCCTTCAGACTCTTCTAAAGTACTGGATGAGTAAAGGATGATTCCTGTTGTGCTGGAGCATGTCTCCCAGGTACAACTGCAGTTGTTGTTTTGGACAGCCCCTGCCATCATATTTGTCAAAGTTTGGAACCTTGAAACCTATGGGAACAACATCCCCTGATGAGAAAGTTTAGTCCTTCAATGATAGACTTGTATTGGTGGATGCATCATTCATTCTTCTCATCTCCTCTTTCATCTGCTTGATCTCGTCTTGTAAGGAAGGGGTAGGATCTAAGGATGAGGACCGGTCCTGGTGGACGTTTGAGGCCTTGGGTTGCTCCTCATACTAGTCATACTCCTCTCCTCCACCTGTTGCGGGAATGGGGTCAGGTATGATGAAGGGGGGAGGACGAGGCTCAGGTATAGGTTGCTCGGCTGGTTCTCCGGTTGAGATCTGGGTAGAGGATTCTTCGGTTCGGGTACCAATTAGATTCTTCAAGGATTCTAGAACACTATCAAGCTTTGACGGCATGGCTGCTATGTCCCTGTCATGTGACTGCACGATCTCACTGGTTTGCTGGTGCTGGTCTGCAGGTTCCGCCTTTGACTCTGAATTATTTTCTGATTGTGCTGTGTAAGAGCTGCTCTCTGATTGGGCTGTACAAGGTACTAAGTCTGTGATTGGTACCTCTGTCAAGATGGCATCTGCGGCTATTGCTTCTGCGAGGATCGCAGTCAAAGAACGAGTCATAGGTCGGCTCATGCAACTGAAAAGAATACAACGGCTAATCATGATTATGCATGATGACAAGAAGCAGATGTGAGATAAAGGATTTTTCATTGATGCATGAAGAGTGCAGTGAGTACAGGGATAGTGTGACTCAAAAAAAGAGAAAAAAACTCGATCCTAGGTAGGCCCTTCAAGGATCACAAAGTCAAGTGGTCGGGGCACACCCTTAAGATCCATGATCTGTTGCTGGAGGGATATGACCTCAACCTCCATATGCGTAAGGGTGTCAGTAGCGTTGAACATACGGTATCCAAATTATTGGATACGGGAGGTCATCTCCACCTTTACACTATCAAGCTGTTCTTGGTGGAAGTGAAGCTGGGCCCGGATGACGGCTGCTTCCCTGGCATCGCCTCTGCGTCTTCTGTAAAGAGACTAGATTATCTACTCTAATTGTTCAACTTGCTCTTGTACAGCTTGGAGTTCACGGCCTTGTTCCACTTCCTACTGCCTGAATGCATACTGGGCTTTCTGTATCCTTTTCCATTTCTATTGGATCTGGAGCTATCTCTCCAGGAAGAAGTCTGTCCAGGGAACCACCATTTCTGCTAGGGGTATGGTTCCTTGCGATGGAGCTGCGATTGGTGTGGGTAGTTCCCTGGGTACGAGCATGCCAGGTAGAATGTTAGGATTATCCACCCACTGTCGGTATGCTGAGTTGGTCGGTGGCCCTGATGTAACCATGAAATCTGGCCACTGGTCTCGTCTGGCGCTACGCCAAGCTGACTAGAAGTGTCGAGTGAGGTTGTCGGAGTACACTGTGAAAGCAATCCAATCATTTTCTTGCCGGTCTATGACTGGGACACGCTGAGGGAGTCCAAACTGTCGGAGGACTCAGAGTTGTGTATAGACTGTAGAGCCTATTAGACCAACAAGGATCATGCATCGTCTGTTGGTGATGACAACATAAGGTAGCCTATACAGTACAAGCCAATCGTATTGCCAAGTGATTTCTTGATCTGACAGGTCTTGGAGAAGCTAATAGAGCTCTCCAACGTTTGTAGTTGTTATCGAGCCTTGATTCTGAGAAATCTTCTGAGGTAGACTGTAGGCATCGCGGATGCTGTCTGGTACCGATATGATTGTAGGCAAGTGACTTACTAACCAGAGGTGTACTGCCATGGAACCCTTTCTGTAGTTTGCCGACTGGTTGAGAGCCCTAAGAAGCTCGGCTAGGATGATTGGTACAACTAAGCAGGAGTTGTGCATGTTCTCGACAATCCCGACCAGGACTGCTTCGACAAGTGAGTAGCACCTTGGGAACACTAGCTAAGATATGGCTATCAGTACAAGGGCATTGAGATTGGGAAGTTCTGCTGCAATAGAGTCAGGGTTCCACTTGTGTTTATACTTCTTCTCAAGAAAAGACATGGGTATCCGATCAAAAGAGCCGCTAGGATCGGGCTGCAAGCAGGCAGACTTGATACGCAAGAACCTGGATTGGTCTGCCTGATATGTATCTTGTAGCGCGGTACTATAACTTCGTCTTCCATGTTTAACCCCAGAATGCGCTGAATCTCTTCCAGTGTTGGGTAGAGCTCATTTTTACCAAATGAAATATCATGTGGGATAGGTTCTAACACTGGATAACAATGTTCATGAGGTGCGAGTTTGAGTTAACCACAGATAGGTCTAGGATTGTCCCGGTTTTGTAGTACTAAGCCTAAACGAGACGCTGACTCGAGGTGAAAGCCCCAATTACTTCCTGGAGGTTGTTATGACATGCCCCCTGAGAAGTTAGATGCACGGGTCTTGATGGTCGACCCATTGACGAAACAATCCCTGAAAGACCTGCCATCCACCTAGATAATAATATACAGACTCTATGAGTGAACTGTGTATGCAGATGGGATGCAAAATGATGATGCAATATTTTTTTTGATTTTTATTTTGATGGGTGTGACAAGGCACATGTGATCTAATAGGGCAGACAGATGGAGGTTCGACTGCTTTAACTAGGTAATAGAAACCGAGGGACCTATCAGATCAAGGTTGGGACAGGCCCAGTGAAGGCTGTCTGCCTGGGGCTTTGGACCCTATATGCTATGTCGAGAAGCAGGATTGGATGTCGTTTATTACAAGCATAGGTTGGCTCATTCCATCTCCCTAGGTGGGTGGTTATCCTGGTAGAATGTGTCCGGATAGTCAATCATGATTGGGGACAGGTATAGGGTGCAAGCAGGTTAGGGATTATAGTAACCCTCTCTGGATGGGGATGCTTGTAGACTATACCCTAAGCTAGACTACATGTATGAATGCTGGTTTGATGCAGGTGTGTTCTAGCAGGATGGGGGGATCACTTAACACCGTATATGCGACTCCGGTATAGAACATACCTGAAAAGGGACGATTGGTGTAAGTGGGAGCATTCAGAATCCTTCCCTAGGGGCTAATCACCCAATAGGAGTAACTCCACAGACCTCCAAGACATTTAAGTCACTGACACTGAGGATGATCATTCAGCAGCCGTTAATATAATAAGCCTGTCTACGGGTTGAATGGGATAATATACTACTATGACATGTATGGATGCACAGTACACAATTAACCAAGAGATGTTAAAATGATTAGTGTTAAGTTAAACGCTTAAGCATTTTAATCAAGATTAAGGTTTAGTTGGCTTAAACCCGGGTTCCTGGTTGAACCCTCTCGATCCTCAGCAGAGTCGCTAGAGCTGTGAGCGCGGGAATTTCTCCGTGAAGGCTCACAAAGGAGAATGTATAATTTAACTGTGTACCCTTGCGGGTGTGATAGGGTTCTCTTAGATTAAGAGTCTCCACCTACTCATTCAGAAGGGATAAGTCCCACGAGTTTGGATAAGGTTTCGGTCTACGAGTGAGATCAGGGTAAAGGGTTCGGTTAAGTCCGGGAAAGGTGTTAGACATCCCGAGGTCTTCCATTTTTCAACGATTCCGTACTCCCCGGGTTTAAGCCAATTAAAGTTAATCTTGATTAAAATACGAAATGTTTAAGTTAACACTAATCCAAGAAAGGAAAAGCTAACTGGAGTCGAACTTTGGTTGGTTTGCCTACGTACTCACAGGGTGAGATCAGACCGAGCATAGTTCTGGCAGGTGAGCCTGTGCCGAGGCTAGGGACGTGTGTGCACCAAGGGTGGCTAAACATGGCTAGTCCGGCAGACTAAGGTTTGATTGACCGAGGTTGGTTAAGTGCAAGGTATTTAAGCCCAGGGTAGGCTTAGGGATAGTCCGGTAAACTAAGGCAGAGTCTAGCCCGGGTTAGGGTGCTAACCGGGGTTAGGCCGAACTAACAATGGTTAGGGTTGCTAACCACAGTTAAGGGGATATGATATGTAGCCCGGTTGGCTAAGGGAGGCCTAGTAGGACGAGATAAGTCCGGTAGACTTGGTTTTAGGCCCAGTAGGTCGTAAACCGAGAATAACAGCGATTAGGGGTTACTAACAGGAGTTAAGGGGGATCTAACTGTGGTTAGGGGTTATAACAAGGTTAGGCAGAGGGTCCAAAGTTAGTTTTATTGTCCAATACGTATTAAGGAATTTCCGTTTAATCCCAAAAGTTTTATGGTTAAGGGGGTGCTAAACCGCAGTAAATGTAATCGGAGGTATATTTAACCATGGGTTAATGGTCTGGTATAGTCTGAGGTGGGCCTAGGAAGATAAGCAGGGCCTAAAGTAGCCTCCAACCAAGCCTGGGCCCCTGCAAAGCCCAAAATCGAAAACAAAATTAATACGGTAATGGTATTACCGACATTCATAGCACGTTTTTAACTGTGGTTTTTTGCCACTGCTAACTAGGTTAGGGTGAGCCAAGGTGATGGGAGTGTAGAGGGGACTCTTGGGAATCTTTGGATCGGTGGGGGGGGTTCCCCCAGGGATGCCTGGAGTGGGCCCACAAGGTTGCATACATGCTACAGAGAGAGCTCATATTGGCGATAGTTATTTTACCGCCAATCAAAAATTTGGCCAAAATAGAGCGTTGGTAGAAGTTTCACACCGATAACAAGAAAATAGGTCTACTAGGAATGGCGGTATTGAGGTACTGTCATTGCTGATTTTCTGTAAGCTGGGATGGTAGCATAGGGGGCTATGCACAGAGGTCCCCAGGGACTCCCTCATTATCTAAGGGATCCTAGAGGGTCCATGTCGTTGGCAAAAAGCTGGGGACTGTTGGTTATACACGTAGGGGTTCAGCCTACTATGACAAAGGTGAAGCACCCTATTAGTTCGGTGGGGCTGATAGCTATACAAGAAAACAGAAAAGGAACGTCCCCTGGAGAGGATCCAGGGCTCATCATTGATTTCAAAAGAAGAAATAGAGGGGAAGGGGATGGCCCATAACCGGAATAATACCTTTTTACCCGAAGGTGGGGGGAGCTCTGGCAAAAGGTGGTTGTGTACGGGGGGTGGCGTTGTAGCCGCTAGGGGAACTCGAAGGCAGGTTAGGGGAGGTCGGATAGACAAGGAGAAGAGAGAAGGGGGAAAATGGGGTGAGCCTAAGAATTTGCAATAGGGGGTTCACCTTCAAAAACAACAAACCGATTGGAACTGAGGGGGGGAGTATTAATGAGGTGGAAACTAGGACCTAAAGGGGTTTTAAGGAGAAAGGGGGAGAAGGGCATGGACCAAGGGGAGTGACTATAAGGTTGATGAGGTGAGGTAGGAGGTTGAGGGTTGGTGTGCCAGGGTGTCGCAGTCTGCGAACCGGAACTCACAGATGTCGTGAAGTCTCCGAACAATCAGAACACAAGCCATTTGAATTGTCAGTAAAAACTCTCTACGACATGAGGGATTTTTGAAATTGGGCTGGCCCAGCCAAACATGTAAGGGGATTGGGCTTTGGGTTTTTGGGCTTTATGGCACATGCCACGATTTAGGCCTAGGGGCCTTGGACTATAGGGTTCAAGCCCAATGGGCTCATGACTAGACTAGGGTTTCGGCGAGGGTAAGCTAGGGGGCTACAGGTATTGAATTCTTAGGAATCCTTCTTTTTCATCTATATCTCATTTATAGTGAGCAATCAATATGGCCGTTGTGGGGATAACAAAAAAATTTAATGCGACTAGCATTTAAAACTAGAAGTTATACGATTTTCCGCAGGAGGCACTCATCGACGTATGTGAGGGAGAGAATCAGGCTAGAGCACGACGAGTGGTAACGAAGCTATCTTCCTTATGATCTTTCACTCGTCGACGAGCCCTTGCCCTCGTCGATGAGTCTATTAGAATTTTTTCAGTAAGCTCATCCAAGGAGACCAATTAAATGGGGAAATAATGCTAGGATCCTTAGGCAATCAAATTAAAAGTATTTAATCTTTTTTGGGCCTTAGATTGATGCCAAGTATACTAGGTCTTCTAGAGTCTATCTAGGTAACTTTGATGTCATCGTTTCCATTGTCTTGCTGTGACCTTTTACAAGTCTAGACATTTTTAACTAATACACTAGTCGTCGTGATAGCATTTGATCTGCATTTTGATTTAAGGGAGCTCTTCTTGATAGATCTTCATCTGTTCTGAGCTCTTTGAGCTTTTTCTTTGAAGGACTAGTGACATGAAACTTGGACCTGATAGTCTTGATGGTTGACTTTCATCATCATGACTTGAAGATAATGTTTCTTTGAATATCACATTCAAAATGGAGAATACGGATTCGTATCATAACGTCTTTATCAAAACCATTAGGGTACTTAGAGGAACCTTGAGGCTAACAGGGATCCATTTAATGGACCCGCCTGTCCGACTTCTATAACCATCTCCATCCGTGTACCTGCTCTGTATTCCTCGTGCACTCGACTTTCTCGCCTACCGGAGTGCACCTCAAGCCGAGTTGTCACATCTCACAACTGCGCAGGCTCCCCCACCTACACCCCCCACTTTCACTGAGTATCTGGTTATTGTTCCCATTCTCGTTACCTCCGTCGCTTCGTG
>JABCRI010001159.1:0-41550 GCA_015143295.1 Tetracentron sinense | reverse complement strand
CATTCATCTCCTTTACAATTCTCATTCACCATCACAAACCATCTCATAATACATGGATGTATAAAGGAACACAAAGAAAGAAAAAAAGGAAAAAGAAAAGAAAACTATAACTAGGAGGGTAGCAAGAGTACCAACCTTGAAGAAAGGAGGAAAAGAAAACACCTTCCAAAACGACGTTTGTAGCTGCGGCCCTAGATTGATCACGAGTCCTCGAATGCTTAAGCCTTGATCTTGAAAGGAAACCGGGGGCTGGGGTTTGATCTAGGGTCTTAAACCCTTTGATGTCTCACAAATGAAAAAACCTAGGTTGGAAAACCCCTTTCCTTTATTACTATCTCATCCCTCCAAAAATATGGCTAAGGGTGGTTTATGAACAACCTTGGCTGAGCCAACCTTAAATAAGGGTGTGGATGTGGCCAAAAGAAACCAAAAAAAAACCCCTAAAAAATTCTTGAAAAATCGGTAGGACGTAGATGACCGATCTGACGGTTTAGGGGACCGATCGATAGGTGCTTGTGACCAATCTAACGGTAGTGGACGAGCTCTCGGTTCTGGACTGGGTTGCAGAAGTACTTCAGTATTGTGGCCATAACGTTTGACTCAGTGCTCCGATTTTGACGATTCAACTTGAGTTGATTCGTCTTTTGAAGGGGAACAACTTTTCATGTTTGAAAAAAATTCTAATTCTTTTTTATTTCCTGGGACAAATACCCCTAAAGCTGACTAGTCTGCAAAAGGGTTGCGACACAGCCCAAATTTGAGCGACCAATTTTGGAAATCCCACTGTGACTCAACCCCGACCAAAAATCAGGGAAAAGTGATCAACATGAACCTTGAAGAGGGTTCTAATACCTTTCTAAAAATTCAGTAATCACTCAATTCTGAGATACAGATGACTATTAACTAGAGCCTTTAAAGTTGAGGTAAATGCCGAAACATACCTTTCGACACTTAGAATACCTCGGAGGTTTTCACATCTTTACCCTTGTGTCCAACCACCCTACAAACCTCATAAATCATTCTCCATAAGTCTTAACCCACCCAATGGATCATTAAATTCACACCGACATGCATGAGAGGCTCGGCCTCTCTATGCCTCAGCACTAAGCACTATTCACCAACACCATTGAAACACTAGGGTTTTGTACCATTGATTTCAACTATAGAGTATCTTTTACATCTCTTTATGGACTCAAAACATTGTACCTAAAACCCTTCAATTGACTAGATCTATAAAATCAGAAACACAATGGAGGGACTTGGCCTTTCAACATACCATAAGAGGGAACCTTTCACTGGCACTATTCATAGTATAGTAAAACTGAATTTCTGGGGGTTCTTACATGGGTCACTTCTGCTCTGACCCTCCGATAGCAACAAACGTCAGCTCAGGGCCTGATTAAATAGGTATTGACTTTTCTTTGCCTCTGACTTGATTTTACGCTATTTTTTCTTCTTGGAATTGCTTGACCAGGGAAGGCACTATTACACAGCTCTAAAAGATTTACCTATCCAAGGTGGTAAAAATAGCGGCGCTGATTGAGAATATTAGCTTTCTAATATGTTTGGCGCGGCATGCCCCAGTCTTGGAACACTGGAGTTATAACACTCTTAGGAGCTAGGTTAAGTCTAGTGCTGTCACATTCACGGACACTCTTTCATGACTAGATGCGATGTTTCGATCTTTGATTTTTCCCCGAATAGGATGAACGGAACAAGCAGAGATCAGTCCTCATCTCCGATGAATAGAATGGATCAGTCTGAAGCATTTCATTGACCTTCTTGATCTTAGATCTTGGACCTTTGGCTTAACCGATAAGTATACTTCTTTGGTGGAGTCGAAGGGTTACTTCGGTTTATGAGTGAAGGATTCCTCAGGCGTATCTTCTTGGGCATCTCAAAAGTTGAAGTGCTTATATTTAGCTCTTAATCCTAGGGGTAAATATGGTGCTTTTATCTCGTTTGGGGTCGCACTTGCTCTGCCACAGAATGGGTTACCATCTATGGAGGCGGCGTTGGTGATTGATGGACGAACAGATGTTCATATGGATGTGAAAGTTGCAGGTTAGTCCCTCGGAGCATTCGGGACCCAACCTATACAGAAGTTCTGTTTGCCTATTGAATTTAAAGTACGATTGCATTACCAGCTGGATGATATTGGATCACGGCTGTTGAATTGCCCCTGCGTTGTTTGCGGAACTTACAAGCCGTTCCTTCCTCCCTTAACTTGATAAATCATCAGGGGTGAACTTCTTTACAAGATAATTCTTTCTTGTTGGTTGTATAACCAACTCCTCTCCTGTTTGGAGTGGGAATTATCCTTGGATGGTAAGGGCTATAAGTGGATATACCACTCTTTGAGAGAATTCTGTTCAAGGGTCTGTCACAGATTGACTGGGCCTGTATCCGTGCAGGAGGCCATGCATCAAACCGGACTGGCTTTGGAGCCCTATGTTCCAGGTGGTTGGACTTCGGTCCATGGACCAAGCGTGGGCATGTCCATAGAGGTCTTACGATCATCCTTGGACAGTCCTGGAATTCTGTCCCGTGGACAGAGAGATGGTATTCTGAGGGTGAAGCTAGTTATTCGATCAAGACACAGCTGGTCTTTTGTCTGTGGACGGTTGCGGGTATTCTTCCACAGGACAGGGTCAATGGACAAATGCTGATTTCCGTCTGTGGACGATAGTGATATTGACAGTCCTGATTTGATTATAATCCATAGGTTGTTTTGGACCTTGGTCTGTGAATTAATGTCTGTGACGTTCTTGTAACCGATGAGTGCCTTGAGGCATCTTACCACATTTCTTTGTATTTTTTTAAAGTATGGAGGATTTTTCATTAAGTCCTTGAGGCCTCTGGCCTGTCTTTTGCCTGTGAATTGGGCAGCATCTCCTCTCTGAAGAATTTTTAAAGGGGGAGTTCCATAGTCAACTTGGAACTCGAGGGGCTCATATCCAAGGAGTACTTGGTCGGCCCAAGCGAGTGCGGTGTTTCCACCACGGATGTTAGGATTTGGGATTGGCCGTTAGGCTTGGCCTAGGTTTGACATGGTCTGACTATTAGGGACCTGGGTGAGGGTTAATCCCTTGCAATGTGTGTACTGGTTGGTACACCTCCGTGGTAAATCCAATTGAGATGCACCTTGCATGGGATGCTCATGTAGGATGCTTCGGTCAATAGGGCATTCATGGAGCACCCAACCAGGGCCGCATCCTGAGGGATGTGTCTGGGAGACCCCTCAAACTCAAGAGAATCCTCTTCTTTTGAGGACTCTTGTATCAGATTTTCCTTTTTTGGGGGCAAATCTTAGTACTTTTCAAAAATAAGGATGTTTAATCACATCATTTCTTAGAATATAGGACATAGTCCTAATCCTATCATAATTATGGGGTTCCGTGTAGCATCCCATGAGATTTTAAGAGAGGGGATCCTTATCTTGGGACCCCCACAACTTGACAGAGAATCCTTTTTATCAAAGAGTCTCTACTCTATGACAATCAGATACTAACTGTCAGCTAGGGATAGGCTGACCTATGTCAGTCCACGGACTTAAGGGGTGAGACCATGGGTCTTGCCCACGGACCACAGGGTGAGACCATAGGTCTTGCACATGGACTAGAGGGTGAGACCATAGGTCTTACCCACGGACCAGAGGGTGAGACCATAGGTCTTGCCCACGGACCAAAGGGTGAGACCATAGGTCTTACCCACGGACCAGGGGGTGAGACCATAGGTCTTGACCACGAACCAAAGGGTGAGACCATAGGTCTTGCCCATGAATCACAGGGTGAGACCATAGGTCTTGCCTGTGGTCTGGGTTAGGTCCGGACCAAATGTGATGATAGTTGATCTGAGAGGTTTTATCCTCACGGATTGGACACGTGTTAGCCTTTTGGAGGTTGGCACCCAAAGGTTATCCATGGGGTTTTAATCCTCTCTGATGGGATACGTGTCAGCCTCTTGGAGACTGGCACTCAAAGATTATCTGTGGAGTTTTAATCCTCACGGATGCGATACGTGTCAGCCTCTCGAAGGCTGACACTTAGGGTTCATCCATGAGGTTTTAGTCTTCACGGATCATACATGAGTCAGCCTCATGGAGGCTGGCACTTAGGGTTGAATCCATGAGGTTTATCCTCACGGATCAAACCCTTTCTTTGTTGGCCAGGTAATGACCCTAAAGGGGGGGTGAATAGGGTCTATGGCAGATTTAAAATTTTTATGAACTACAAGTTCAAGATGCGAAATAAATTAAATGTGCAGCAAGCTAAACAATAGAGATAATTAAAAGATAGAGAAAAAGAGATAGGGGGAATGTAAACTCAGGATTTGTTCACGAGGTTCAGCAAACCAACCTACTCCCCGCCTCAGCTTCTAGCTAGAGGATTTACCACGATTCTTTAATCGCACAAGCTTCTTCACAGGTGGAGTCCAAACCCTTACAATCTCTCTTACAGGTTGAGATATTACCTTTACAAGCTCTCCTTTAGGCCGAGCTAAAACCTTTCAAGAGCACAACCCTCTCTTGATAGAACTGAAGTTACAACTTCAGTCCAAGAATTCTAGATTCTTGACAAATCTCAATAAATAAGTTTTGGATTGAAAATCCAAATTGAAAGTGTAGAACCCTGAAACTTTTTGTATATGCCTTGGGATGTGTGTCAAGGCATGGTGTCTTGTAATCTTAATTTCATGAAATGATAATTTGAAACTTCGATGGAATTGTGTCAAGAATGCTATAATTAATTAGATAAATTATTTAATAAAGCCTATAAGCTTTAAAGAGGTCCTAGTCAAGTTTAGAAGATGTTAGAATAGAGGTAGAATGGGTCCAAATAGTAGGAATGGGTGAAAAATGGACTCAGTGTCAAAAACCTGTAGACCACCGATCGCTCGGTCCATTGTAGCGATCGATCGGTCCACAACCGATCGATCGGAGGCTATCAACTGGTGCACTTTTTTGTATGGAGAAATTTTCCAGAGAGTATGTTTTTAACCGATCGCTCGGTCAAGAACACCGATCGCTTGGTAGGCAACCGATCGATCAGTCATAACCACCGATCGCCCGGTCTATCGTGTTTTTGCAGAATTTCATTAAGGGCTTTTCCGATATTTGGGTGTTATACCCTTTACATATAAGGCTCGCCCAAGTCTTTAGGGCTCATTCTCAACACTTAGAAGATTTGAGAGATAAGGAGAGAAGAGAAAGGGGTTTCTAAACCTAGGGTTTGGTTTTGAGAAGAAATCAAAGGGTTCGAAGACCCTAGATCACTTCAAGCTCATGTCTCTTCAAGATCAAGGCTCAAGCACTGATGGAGCACTTTCTCCAAGCTAGGGCAGCAACTCTTGCACGTTTTGTAAGGGGTTTCTTCCCTCATTTTTCAAGGTCGGTACCTTTTGCTACCCTCCTAGTTCCTACCTCTTTTCTTTTCTTCTTCTTTATAGTTTCCCTAATGTATGAACCTATTGGGATGTCAATGGAATGGTTGTGTGAGGATTGATTTGAGCGAATGGATGCCGTGTGAATGATGTGATGAATGAAATAGGGAGGGCATTGTATCCATAATAGACATACATGTGTGATGTGAACATTAATCCACCTAGAAAAGCATGATGTAGGTTTAATACATAATGAACACACCCCATGTATGATGAAATGCCAAGGTGAATAAAATGAGTTGGAAATTAAGAGATGCATGCTTAATTAATTATGGAAATTCCTAGGGCCTATGATAGTGTGTTTCCTTGCTTTCCCTAAATTGCATGAATATTGACTTGCTCAAATTATCGATGTCATATGTATTGTGAATTACCCAATTGTCATATTTAAATTCAAATGCAAGTATGCACACGATTCCACGAGCACGGCATGCATGACATGATTTACCGAGGTCTTTCAAGAACGAGATTTAGAGGTGGGACATATCCTACGATATGTTTTACCTCGCTTTTGACAAGAACAAGACTCGCATGCATAAGAAGGGTCTCCTTTCCCTCGCAAGTACATATCATAAGAAGGGTTTCCCTTCCCTCACAAGTGTATTTAGGAAGAAGGGTCTCCCTTCCCTCAAAAGTAGTTTATTTTCCAAGCAAGCAAGATACATGGCATGGCAAACATGAGCAATTAGGAAGAAGGGTCTCCCTTCCCTCACAAGTAGTATGAACACGTTTATTTTCCAAGCAAACATGACATGGCATGACACGCATGACACGACATGATACGACAAGACAAGACAGACAAGACAAGTTTTCAAGCACGAAAAAGGGCAATTTGAGTCAAGTCTAGTGCACGATGTTTTCAAGGGTTTTAACGGCTTTTACGAAAATGCAAGCATGATTATAAACTGCTTTACTTTCCTGTTATGAGATTAACTGCTTCCTGCTTACATATATATCATTGTTGCTGTACTATGACTATTGGTTAGCATTTGGTACAGGCTGAGTATTCCATGTTCCGCCGTACTTCTTATGTCTGCAGGTGATAGCGAAGCGACTGCTCCTTTTGACATCTGTGCTCTGAGCCCTTGGGTGGAGAAGGAGTATGTCGAGGAACCTGTGGAGGAACCTCCGGTAGAGGGTTATTATTAGAGGTGATAGATTCTTAGTGAATAGCTGTGGGTGAATTGAGAGAGATGTATTCATGTATTTTGGCAGGCCTCTCCGCACTTTCTTTTGTGTATATTTTTGTATAAACTTGGATCACGTATATATATACAGAGAGGTTTGGTTAAGTCGTCCACTGTGCTTTGTTAGAGTATGTTTCTGCTATTATGTCCTCTATTGTATATGCTCCAGGTCTTTTGCAGGTTATTTTGGTCAAGCAAGTCATGCAAGTTATGATGAGTCATCTAAGATTCACTCTAACTCCTAGGGTGGGTTTTTGGTCGCGACAGAAGTGGTATCAGAGCTTAGGCTTCAGGTCTCTAGGGTCACTTAGAATCTAATACCACGGCTTGACAAAAGCATATGTTAGGAAACAAGTTAGGAAGGAAGTAAGTCGGAAGCGAGTCTTGTTCCAAGTGTAAGACTAAACTTTAGTCTTAGTCTAAATGGTTGTCTCAACCAAGTACGGGTCTTAGGAACGCTAGAACGCCAAAGTATAATATCATAAATACTTTGATGACTTGATGTGATGTATATTAGTATTATATTATACAAATAATGCCACTTGAATTGTTGTGAAATGGAAATACGATAAATTGTGATTTCAAGTTAGACTCATGGGGTGCTATTGTTTTCAGGACTTTAGTCATGAGGCGGGGCACACGGGGTCGTGGACCACACACCAAAGCTTTATCTTCTTCTAGAGATGAGGATGATCAATCGGACTTCTCTCAAGTCTTAGGCTCTATTGCTGAGACACTCGCCATATTGGCGGCTCGGCAGGCTATACCATCGTCGGTGGCACCTACTCCACCTCCCGTAGCTCCAGTACATCGTACAGCTGGAGTTGAGGCATTCAGGAGATTGAGGCCTCCATCATTCTATGGGAGTGTGGACCCTCTTGCCATAGAGGCTTGGATGCTCCAGTTGGAGAAGCTCTTTGCAGTCCTCTCGCCTTTAGAGGAGGATAGAGTAGTATGGGCAGTTTTCATGCTTGAGGGTGAGGCACACCATTAGTGGTTGTCGGCCTTGAGGACTCGAGATTTGACCATATAGGATCAACCTTAGACTTGGGACGAGTTCAATGATACTTTTTATAAGAAGTACGTTCCTGTTGGAGCACGGGAAAAGAAAGAAAGAGAGTTCATCAACTTAGAGCAAGGTTCGATGACTATGGCCGCTTATGAGGCTAAGTTCTCGGAGCTCTCTAGATTTACGCCTCACATGGTTGCTACTGAGGCAAGGAAGGCGAGGAGATTTGAGCAAGGGCTCAAGGATGTCATTATGGAGAAAGTATCGGCTTTCAGGCACGCTACTTATCTAGAAGGAGTAGATAAGGCCTTATTGATCGAGGCAAATTCTGAGGCGGTGTCCAAGAAGAGGGAGTCGGCGAGATGCCAACCTAGTAGTTCAGCACCTCCAGAGAGGCGGGCTCGTACCGGCCCTTAGTAGTACACGTGGCCAGCACCACCTATGAGGCCATCTTATGCGCCTCAAGTTCCACGGTAGTATGTGCCTCAGGCACCACGACCTTAGGCTCTTCCAGCTCTATGGCCAATTGCACCTCAGACGGTGAGGTATGCTCCACCTCCGGCCCCTCCGACCTATACACACGAGGTTTGCACTTCGTGCGGCCGAAGGCACCCAGCAGGAGATTGTCGAAGAGCATCGGGTGGATGTTATCATTGCGGTCACCAGGGCCATATGATCAAGGATTGCTCTACTCGGCATTTACTAGGCCAGTCTCAGGGGATTAGGCCCCCAGCACGCCCAGCAGGATCATACCAGGCGTCCTCTCAGCCGGCACGTTCTGCACCTCCGTTTCACCAGGCGAACTAGGGGCGAGTTTTTGCTTTGACAGAGGGTGATGCACTTGCATCTGACGATTTAGTGCAAGGTACGCAGTTGTAGTTTATTTGATTTTTCTTAAAATTTTGTTATGTATTATTCGATTGTGTACGTATATGGCATGACTATATGTATATATACCGATATGTATACGCTTTTGATGCATGGATTGACTTAGCTAGCTAAAATTTCAGGAACCTTACTAGTCAATGAATGTTTGGCTCGAGTATTGATCGACACCGGGTCTACTCATTCATTCGTATCGCCGAGTTTCTCTCAAGGTTTTTCCTCCGAACCTAGCCAGCTAGAACCAGACTTAACCATTTCGACTCCTCTCGGTAAGACAGTATTGGCGGATAAAGTGTATAGAAACAGTGTGGTTCAAGTGGAGAGCCACGAGTTGGCGGTTGATCTAATCATCCTCGGATTTCAAGACATCGATGTCATCTTGGGAATGGATTGGTTAGCAACACATCATGGGCATGTGGCTTATTTTGAAAAGATGATACTCTTTCGGCCAGTGGAAAGCAAGCCATTTCATTTTCGGGGGTTGAGAAGTAGAGATATTGCCCATTTTGCGGCGTTGAGCCTAGCGAATCCCGAGGCAAAGGAATCTTTGACTATTCCAATCGTGAGTGAATTCCTGGATGTATTTCCAGAGGAGTTGCCAGGATTACCTCCAGACAGGGAGATTGAGTTTGTGATTGAGCTCGCACCAGGCACAACTCCTATTTTCAGCGCTCCGTATAGAATGGCCCCTATTGAACTCAAGGAGTTGAAGACTCAGTTGGAGGAATTGCAAGGCCTTGGTTTCATACGACCAAGTGTCTCACTGTGGGGTGCCCCGGTGTTATTTGTTAAGAAGAAGGATGGCTCGATGCGGATGTTCGTCGATTACCGACAGTTGAACAAAGTCACTATAAAGAATAGGTACCCATTGCCTAGGATTGATGACTTGTTCGATCAGTTGAAGGGAGAAAAATTTTTCTCTAAGATCGATCTTCGGTTCGGTTACCACCAGTTAAAGATCAAGGCTGAAGATGTACCCAAAACTACCTTTCAGACTCGATATGGACACTACGAGTTCTTGGTGATGGCTTTTGGTCTCACAAATGTACCGGCAGCCTTTATAGATTTAATGAACCAGGTGTTCCGGCCATACCTGGATCGATGCGTGATCATGTTTGTCGACGACATCTTGATATATTCCCAGACACGGGAAGATCACATGCGAGACCTTCGTCTTGCTTTGGAAATGCTGAGAGAGCACAAGCTATACGCCAAACTCAGTAAGTGTGAGTTTTGGTTGGAAGAGGTGGCATTCCTAGGCCACGTCGTTTCTGCGAAAGGCATATTGGTAGATCCGAAGAAGATAGAGGCAGTCATGAGTTGGGCGAGGCCCAAGAGTGTCATAGAAATACACAGCTTTCTTGGGTTGGCAGGCTACTATAGGAGATTCGTAGAGGGTTTCTCCAGCCTTGCAGCACCACTCACTTATTTGACAAGGAAGAATGCAAAGTTCGTGTGGAGCAATAAGTGCGAGATCAATTTCACGGAGCTGAAGAAGCGGCTTACCACGGCCCCCGTCCTTACAGTGCCATCCGGACATGGCGGGTATGAGGTGTATGGTGATGCCTCGCACGTTGGACTTGGGTGCATTCTCATGTAGCACAAGAAGGTCATTGCCTATGCATCAAGGCAATTGAAAGAGCATGAAAAGAATTACCCCACGCACGTCTTAGAACTTGCTGCAGTCGTGTTTGCACTTAAGATTTGGCGTCATTACCTTTACGGGGTAGAATTCTATGTGTATACGGATCACAAGAGCCTCAAGTACCTCTCTTTTCCCAAAATGAGCTAAATCTGAGGCAGCGGTGTTGGATGAAATTTTTGAAAGACTATGACTGCACCATCCAATACCACCCGGGCAAAGCAAACATTGTAGCTGATGCCTTGAGTAGAAGACCTCCGGGTTTGTTGGCTCACATGTTGGTGCAAGAATGGAAGCTATTGGAAGATTTGGCAAATCTGGACATCAGTGTGAATGATTCTGTCCGCAGTCCTATCTTGGCAAATGTCACGGTTTGACCATACATTATAGATTTGATCCAAGAGTATCAAGCCACGGATGCTGACTTGTTGGCTTTCCGGGACAAGGAAGTTGCCAAGGGTAGTGAGACTTCTCTCTCACTAGCCGAGGTGCTATCACATTCAAGGGAAGGCTTTGTGTTCCAACCAATGCGGATCTTCGACGAGAGATTATGGATGAGGCTCACCATTCGAAATACACGGTGCATCCAGGGGGTACAAAGATGTAGCGGAATCTCAAGAGTCACTTTTGGTGGCGGAATATGAAGAGGGATGTTGCGGAATATGTGGCACGGTGTTTGCTGTGCTAGCAGGTGAAAGCAGAGCACATGCGGCCCGCAGGTCTATTAAAGTCTCTTCCAATTCCCGAGTGGAAATGGGAGAACATTTCCATGGACTTTGTGAACACCCCATTTTTACACCCCTTGATCCCTTGATTTTATTTGTAATTTTAATTTTAATTTTATTATTTTATTCGAGCGTCAAGGTTCTAGATCCGAGAAAGAGAGAGAGAGAGATCATCCCCTTTACCCATTGTTCAAAGCCCTCAAAGAGAAACCCCATGTTTAAAACCCATGAGCCAAAGCCAGAGTCCAACCTTAAAGCCCAAGCCCGGATCCAAAGTAGCCCAAGTGCACCTAAGCCCAAATCCTCAAAGGGTTTGAACCCTAAGGTCCAAAGCCCACTACTATTGCCTATATAAAGCAAAGGAAAGGGTTCAAAAAAAAAAAAAAAAGAAAAAAAAAAAACCTCATTCGGTCCTTCACTCTCTCCTTCTCTTCTCTCTCCCGATCTCAGTCCAACGGCGACCCACCGTCTCAGCAGCAACTTTCTCTCCCTCGATTTCTCCCATTCCATTTCTTCTCTCTTCCCGCCGACTGCAGCCTCAATTTCAACTGCCATCGTCGCCGGCGAAGGTGTGCTCTTCTCATGAAAATCAACGGCGAGTTCCCACCTAATCTCGGCGTCTTCAAGTTCCGGTCCAAGTTGCAGCATATCAACTGAGTTTACTCCATCTCCTCCGGCCAAATCCCTGTTCTCTCGATTCATCGTTCATCAGGTAATAACTCTTATCTCTTTTGATTTTCTCCTTTGTTTGATCTAATTTTTTTCTTATTTAGAATTCTTAGATCTAGATCTAGAATTTCTAGATCTAGATCTAGAATTTCTCTTCCCTATTTCGTTCTATTGATCTTCTTTTGGGAATCTTACCCGCTGTAGAAAGCTTGTTCCGATCAGTGTCTTCATCTCTGGCGAGTTCAGCATCGACCCCTAGCTCGATTTATTCCGGCCAGCTCTTTATTGGCTCCGATTTTCGTCGATCAGGTCGATTCTCTCATCCATCTCTTCGTTTTTCTTAGATCTAGACCTAGATGTATTTTATTTTTATTTTTTTGGTTTTATTTTTCTTCTCCCTCCGATCAAGAGGATCTCACTTCGGGTCCGTCGGCAGTTTCATACCAGTCCGGCGATCTTCTCTATCCGGCGATTTTCGAAAGCAAGAGGACCTCACTTCGGGTCTTGCTTCTCGTCTCTTACATCTCGCAATACCTCAGTAGGTGTCACTCATTTTCGGGTAATTCCTCAGCCCTCGATGTAGTCCATTACTCAATCTGATGAATGCTGATGAATGCCTCCCTTAATCCTTATCTCTCTAGGTTCAGATCTGGTTCTCCATATAGATGGATCTTTTTTATTATTTTATTTTATTTTATTTTTATTTTATTTAGATTTGCTGTGTCACAGTTCTTTTGGTCGTCTCCCCTTTAGATCCGAATTTCCATTTTATTTAACCTTTTATTTGTATTATATATTCATTTCATTATTTGTTCATTTTCTTTTGCAGAGTATCAACCATGCTCCAATGCTCTATCTCTCACTTTCTTTTTAGTTGATTTATCTATCCATTGTTCTGTGGATTTTATTTTTATTTTTGAGAGATAGAGTAATTCTCCTGCTTGAGCAACCATCATCAGCATCCACCATCAACCCTCGCAGGTATAGCTCTTCCCTCTTTTCTATTTATCTATTTACTGTAGTATAATGTTCACAATTTGAGTGGGAAGTTTGAATCCCTTGGGCCCTTGGATCAGGCCATATGTTGGTAAATTGAGGCCCGTGAGCCCCTAGAATCACTTTTAAAATTATTGGGCCTATTTATCGAGGCCTTAGAAAGAGGGTGGACCAAAGCCAATTGACCATTAGTGGTCAATGGGCCCTGGCCCATTAACTTTCCCTTGGGGCCCATTTATTCTGTCATGTATGTATGTATTATCTTTTGTACATGTGTGCAATTTATAGAAATAGGTCGTAGCTTATTTTCCCTTTTTGCCTACATGGGGCATTTAGGTATGATTTTCCACCCTAAATAACAGCCTACCCCGTTAGTTTAATCTTACAAAAAAAAAAAAAAAACAACAAAAAATATAAAAAGATTGAAATAAATTAAAGGTACTGGTCTATCTTCCCTTGGGACCTAGAGCAGGGTCCGTATTTAAACCATAGCCTCTTTTGGTTTAAGGCCGCTCGATCCGCCCTGCTCTTTGCCTTTAATTAAGTCAGTTAGGCCTTGTTTTCCTTTTTTGCCTACCTTGGGCATTTAGTTTAGTTTTTGTACTAGTTAAACTTGCCAGAATTAAAGAAAAAAAATAAATATAAAAAATCAAAAAATACAAAATAACAAAAACACTTAAAAACCCACAAAATGCAAAAAAGACTTACCCTAATAAATGAACGTCCCCTAGAGCTCCCCCACGAGCACCTAACTACGCTACCATCTCCCGGAGTGAGATTCATAAATCTCATTCCACTTCCCCTCCCCAACTCAAACACGAGTTGGAAATGACCACACTCCGAAACGAGTATAAAAACAGTCACGGACCCCGAACTACTATTGAGGGTCTGATTCCGACTAACCGGATAAGTAGGCAGCCCAATCAGGGTTCGACCCCAACCAAAAATAAACTTTTTTACCCCCCCTTTTTGATTTCGATTAGCAAAATTAATAAATTTTAGGAAATGTTAAGTGATTTTTTTTATGTTTGATTTAGACCTAATGAGTAGGTTACCGTCATCGGATGGAGGTCCTGGGGTGCCTAACCCCTTCCCCAGGACCTAAAGGGATCTCTTACCTAGACTATTCTGGACCGTAGACCCCCCTCATTTGGATTATCTCGGGATCCTACTTCCCCTAAGTAGGTGGCGACTCTCAAAAATAGATTTAGCGTTATTCCTCCACTCTCGGACCTTATTCCGATACTTAGAGTTGAGAGGGGAGGAAAGGCGGTAAATTTATGCGTTCACAGCTTTGGCGACTCTGCTGGGGATGTTAAAGGATCCAACCTGAAAATTAGGTATAAGTTAAACATTATTAAAATCACTGATTATTTCCTGAAGTAATTCTTATTTTTGCTAATTTTTTTTATATTGTGAGTATGTTCTTATTATTTCTTATGTGCATATCATATTTATTGTAACAACCCTTAAACCCTCTAGTTTGACTTATTACGCCTACAACTGTTTGATGATTATCTTCAGTGTTGGGGCTTAACAGTCATGGTTTAGCTGTATCACCCCTGTGGGACGATTATTCTCAGGAAGGGATATAGACTAAACCCACTTGCGCCAATCGGCCCATTTTTGGGAGTCGCATATACGGCCAAGTGTCCCCCAACCACCTTAGGAACACCTTGCATTACCCCAGCATATGTATATAGTAGAGATATTGTGGGTATGTTTTTATTCTCTCTTATGTGCATATCATATTCATTGCATAATAGTGTAATAACCCTTAAACCCTTAGTTTGACTTATTACGCCTACAACTGTTTGATGATTATCTTCAGTGTTGGGGCTTAACAGTCATGGTTTAGCTGTATCACCCCTGTGGGACGATTATTCTCAGGAAGGGATATAGACTAAACCCACTTGCGCCAATCGGCCCATTTTTGGGAGTCGCATATACGGCCAAGTGTCCCCCAACCACCTTAGGAACACCTTGCATTACCCCAGCATATGCATATAGTTTAGGTAGAGATATAGTCTATAAGCATCTGTTTAGGAAGGTTTCCCCTAATCCTACTTTGCTTATAGCCTATACCCGCCCTACCTTTTGATTGAACATGAAGGTACCCCTGTGTACCCCTATGTTCATTTAAAAAAAGGGGCCTGTGTGAGCCATTGTTGAATAAACTCCCAACCCATCTTTAGACTTGCATATGGGGTTCAAAAACTCAGATTCTGCTGGATATCCATATCCATGTTTTATCTTAAATCCATTGGGCCTTGGTTTCCAATAACCTAACTTAGTAGGTAGACCCCTATCTGCCTACCCCATTGGTTTACATATGTCAAGGATCACCCTTTTTAACAAAACAATTGGTGAAAGAAAATCAGAAAACAAAAAAAAATCAATCAAAATCAAAACTCAATCAAAGCAAAAACAGAATAAGAAGTTAAAATTTGAAAACTTAAAACAAAAATTCAAAAAAAAAGAAAGGAAGAAAATTCAAAATTCAAAGAAGAGGAGGTTCACATTCATTTTGCATCATAAACTTTTTGGGTTTTGGTTTCCAATAACCCAACTTAGTAGGTCGGATCCATGCCCACCTACCCCATTTGGTTTCTTCAAAAAAAAATAATAACAAAATTTTTTTTTTTTTTTTCAAAGATTTCAAAAGAAAAAGGGTTGGTATTTCTGCATCTCATATGCATGTCATCGTGTTTACACTTGTATATAGACTTGCACTTACACATATTTTCAGTCAAATGGCAGGCCCATCTAGGATGCCAGAATCAATGAATAGATCAAAACCCAAGATGAATCTGAAGCTTACGGCGGCATGTAATAAAGAGCTCACCGAAATAGTAAATGCCCTCACTCCAATGCAAAAGCTATATTGGAGACAGAAGACTCATTTGGGCTACATCTTAGACCTTGTCTTGGTAAAGCCAGATTGGCGTCTCATCACGACAGCCATACGATGTTGGGATTCTTCAGCCGTGGTTTTCCGTTTCGGAAGAAATGAGATGTGCCCAACTTTAGAAGAAATCTCTTCCATTCTTCGGTTGGATTTAACTGACACAGTGATTGTTCCTCGCTACAAGCGATCGTACAAAAGAGAATTATCAGAATTTCTGCGAATTAAACCTTCATTGTTGGAGAACTGTGCCAAGGATTCTTATTCCAGGCTGTCCACAAGTTATCTTTTAGAGAGGTGCAAGCACAACTGGAAACCAGAGGACCAGACTGTAGATTTACCTGGATTCAACGCCTTTACTTTGGTGGCAGTGTCGCAGCTGGTTTTTCCTAAGAATAGTCGTGAGTATGTAGAGTCAGTACTTGTGGGAATCATTCAAGATGTGTGCAATGGAGGTACTCTTGTTCCAGTCATCTTAGCTGAATTATTCCTAAGCCTTAAACATGCAGCGGACACCGGGAGGAATTTCTTCAATGCAAGCATTTCTTTGCTATTCTTATGGTTAGTGGAGCATATACCATCATTGATCACTGTGCCAGCAAATATCAGTGGGTATTGCAGTTTACCAAAAAAGTTTGCTGAGGTGCAGTCAAGCTTAAAAACCGTAGATGTGGGGGAGTTGTATGAACTCCTCAATAGCCTTTTAGATACTCAGATAATTTGGAAATGCGATTGGCTTAATATGAAGGTTTTACCTCGTTTGGCCACTGTTAAGAGAAGAAGCATAACACTTGCAGGAGTGACTGGGTCATCACCTTATGTACCCATCAGGGTACTTCGCCAGTTCGGTTACCAACAATGTGTACCAGTGTTAGATGACTTATCTCAGGACTATATCCGTTTTTCTGAGTTGTCGGAACTCATGGACAGACGTTTTCAAACAGAGTGGCAGTTGTGTAAGTGGAGCAAGTTGCCAGGATATGTGGTATCGACTGGACCACCAACAAAAGAAGGATATGATCTGTGGTTGGAAAATCAACAGGTAGTGTCAGAAATGCCTAAGCCGGAAGAACTACCCACACCTGTTTCGGTACCCTCAAAGGGAAGTCTCCCTTTTTCTAAAATAGCGGTCCCTTGGGAAGATAAGTTCATACAAGCTCAACTTAAGATTCTCGAAGACAGGAAGGAATTGAAGAAAGCGCAACAAGCGCACCGACAACAAGAAGCCAAGATGAAGGAGATAGCTAGTGCAAAGGAAGAGCAGTTAGAACAGGCCCAGCTCAAGATTCTCAAGGGCATGAAAGAATTGGAGGAAGCACAACAGTTACTCCAACAAGAGAAGAATGATTTGAAGCGTCGGCACCAACTTGCTCATGATGAAGAAAAGCAGTTAGAGCAAGCTATGCGAGAGTTCCAGAAAAGAAAGAGAGATGATGCTCAAGACTCCCGTCAGTTTGAAGAACAGTTTTGTCACTATCAAGAGCAGTTGAGTGTCTCCAGGCATAACGCAGAAGTCAAAGCTTTGGAGTTTGATTTCAGAATTCAAAGTGCTTCGGACATGGTTGATAGGTTGGAGAACGAAATTGCATGCCTCCATCAGCAAGTTCTGGATCTTGGGGGCAACCCTTCATCATTTGGTTATGGCTTCCCAGATGGGCCTGTATAGGGTTGAGTCTTTTTCTTTTTACCTTCCCTTGTTTTTCTTTATTTTCTTTTGGGTCAGTGTTGTCTTAAAATCACACAAACACCTGCATATATAAAGAAGTGATTTTCAACTTTTTGCTGTTACATCATGCATTCATGTTGAATCGTTACATCTTTCTCAGTGTTGCATGAAACAGCGTATTGTTACTCGTTCTGTATCTCGTGCCCTCGCCCAAGCTGCAATAATAGATCTGGACAGTCCTGAAGTCGCAGACTGGTCATCTCAAAGCTCAGCAGACATGGCTGCCCCCAACAATCGTTTGGATTCGAGTACAGATCAGCTTGTACAAGCACACGACCAGGAGATACTTGGGATGAAAGCCCAATTGGACAGCATTCAGGAAACCTTGCAGGCTTTGATGGCTTTACAGCTTAACAAACCTACTCACCAACCAGAAGCCGGGCCATTTCAATCCGAACAACCCAGAACTTCATTCCAGCCTGAAAGTTTTCAGGCAGACCCACCCGGAATTGGAACCTTTCGACATCAACCAGACCATTCAGGGTTTAGACCTTTCCAACCGGATCAACCTAGGGTTGAGATTCCTGCTCCAAACTTTACCTTTATCAACCCTCTTCATGATCAACCGGGTGAGGATGGCGATTTTGACTACACCCGATTCGATGGAAAAACTGGTGAAGCTGTGCATTATGACCATCACAATCCAAAAATGCCACAGGATTCTGAGTTGTTGGTGTCCCTAAAGAACCAACAAGAAGAAATTCGTCAGCTGAAAGAAATGATGGAAAAAATGCAAGGGGCATCATCCTCCTCTACAGGGATAACTCTGGATGACTTACTCTTCTCTTCTGATACTTTGGTTCCCTCTGACTTTCGAGTTCCAGAATTCACTAAATACGGGGGCAAAGGATGTCCGAAAGAGCATTTACAGTTGTATGTGGGGGATATGATGGCCTACAGAGATAAACCATCATATCTTATCCAATATTTCCAGAAAAGTCTGAAAGATGCCGCTCTCAGGTGGTGGCTTGCAATTGACAAGAAGCAAATTACCAGTTGGCAGGATGTGATCGATCTCTTCATCAATCAGTTTTCTTTTAACTTGGAGGTGCTCCCTCAAAAGAGCGATCTATTTGTGAGCCGATTTTCAAATTGCTTAGAAATTCGAGGATTTCTGGGTAGGATTCAGTATATCAGTCGTTTTATTGCACAGCTTACTCCGATTTGTGAGCCGATTTTCAAATTGCTTAGAAAGAATGTGCCGACAGTCTGGTCAGATGAATGTCAACAGGCCTTTGATAAGATCAAGCAATATCTTCTCAATCCACCCGTGCTTGTCCCTCCGACACCCGGACGACCACTTTTAATGTACATCTCCATCCAAAAAACTTCTATGGGTTGTGTGCTAGCTCAGCATGATGAATCAGGCAGAAAGGAACAGGCCATCTATTACATCAGTAAGCGTTTGCATGAATACGAAGAGAAGTACAATGCTTTAGAGAGGACTTGTCTAGCATTGGTTTGGGCTACCCAGCGCTTACGACATTACTTATTGTCCTATCCTGTGATTTTGGTATCAAGAATGGATCCACTCAAGTACTTACTGGAAAAGCCTGCCACTTCAGGAAGAACAGCCAGATGGCTCATGATGTTATCAGAATTTGACATCACATACATGACGCAGAAATCAATCAAGGGGCAAGCGATTGCTAATCATTTGGCATACAACCCATCGTCCGACTATGTTTCAGTGCATGACCAGTTTCCGGATGAAGCTATTCTAAGTTTAGAACCAGAAGATCCTGATTATATTGGATGGGAAATGTATTTTGATGGAGCCGCAAACCAACACGGGAATGGGGCAGGAGCAGTCTTAATCTCGCCAAGAGGAGCTCATCTTCCTATCTCAGTCAAGCTAAAGTTCAGATGTTCAAATAATACTGCAGAATACGAGGCATGTATAGCTGGACTCAGAGAAGCACATTGTATTGGCATAGAAGAGATTGATGTTTATGGTGATTCATCACTGGTAATTTGTCAAGCTAATGAGTCATGGGCAATCAAGGAAGAAAAGTTGATTCCATATCTGGCATGCCTTAATGTTTTTATCACTAAGTTCAGGAGAATCACTTTCAATCACAGATGCAGGACGCATAACAGATTCGCCGATGCTCTTGCGACCCTAGCTGCAATGGTTAAATTTCCTAAAGGAAGTCTAATTTGGCCTATTGAGATTCAGCAACAAGACCAGCCAGCTTATTGTCTAGTTATAGAAGAGCGCCCAAATGACAAGCCATGGTACACAGATATCAAGCAATACTTGGATGACGGCACTTTTCCTCTGGAAGCCACTAAAACAGATCGTCGAGCAATCAGAAGACTCTCTATTCAGTTTGTTCTCTCAGGAGGAGTGTTATACAAGAGGTCACCCAATTTGATTTGGTTGAGATGCCTTGATAAAAAGGAAGCAGCACAAGTGGTTGAAGAAGTTCACGGAGGAGTTTGTGGTCCCCACATGAACGGGTTAATGCTGTCAAAGAAGATTCTTAGATTGGGGTACTATTGGACTACTATGGAATCCGATTGCTGTCGTCATGTTCAAAAATGTCATCAATGCCAGATTTACGCAGACCGAATCAATGCACCACCTACTACATTGCACAATCTTACTGCACCTTGGCCTTTCTCAGCTTGGGGCATAGACGTCATTGGGCCCATCACGCCGAAAGCATCAAACGGTCATCGGTTTATTCTGGTTGCGATTGATTATTTCACAAAATGGATTGAAGCGGCCTCTTTTGCTAATGTCACAGCCTCAGTTGTTCAGCGGTTTTTCAAGAAAGATATCATTTGCAGATATGGGGTTCCGTATGAGATCGTCACAGATAATGCTCTCAATTTCTGCAACAAAGGTATGACTGAACTCTGCCAGAGATTCAAAATCCAGCATCATAATTCTACACCGTACAGACCACAAGCCAATGGTGCAGTCGAAGCCGCAAACAAAAATATGAAGCGAATCATCGAGAAAATGGCAATCAGGTATTCTGCATGGCATGAAATGCTTCCCTATGCACTCATGGCCTATCGAACATCGATTCGCACTTCGACTGGTGCGACACCATTCTCCTTAGCATACGGAATGGAAGCTGTCTTGCCTATTGAGGTAGAAATTCCGTCATTGCGAGTGCTCATGGAAGCAGAAATTGAAGAATCAGAATGGGCAGAAGCCAGATATGAATAGTTGCATCTGATTGAAGAAAAGCGACTGAAAGCCATAGATCACTCTCAAGCCTATCAGAGGCGTATGGCCAGGGCGTTCAATAAGAAAGTCAAGCCCAGAGATATTGAGGTTGGTGACTTTGATCTCCGGAAATTGTTGCCAAATCGTCCAGATCCGAGAGGGAAATTTACACCAAACTACGAAGGCCCATACATTGTCCGGGAAAAGTTCTCTGGAGGCGCCCTTCGACTCGGACAGATGGATGATGAGGATCTTCCTGAGCCAATCAACATAGATAAAGTTAAGAAGTATTATGCTTAGGATCCTATCTGATAACTGCTGCTTGTACTCTTAGTTTCTTTGGGACATGATAGGAGGCCGTATTTGTTGCCTACTCTCCCTATAAATCATGTAACACCTACAATATATCAATAAAATTCGTTAGTTAACCCTTTGAGCCTATTAACCTCTCTTTCAAAAACCTTTTTATCGGGACACCTTGCACTTAGTCTGCTATGAACTACGTCATGACCTGATCCTGAAAAAGGTACGTAGGCAACCTGGAAATCAGGTGCGGTCAAAATTTTTCAAACCATTTGGACAAAGCAGCTCCAATTCAAAAAAAAAACAACAAAAAAAAAACAAAAAAAAAACAAAAAAAAAATCCAACAAAAAAGAAAAAAAAAGGGAATAGAAAGGTTGATTGAAAGAGAAAAAAAAAAATCAATCAAGAGGTGTTTAAAGAAAAGACAGAATTCTGGTAAGCAGAAAGGAAGTCCCAAATTTCAGTCCCCTCAGCCAACGTTTCGTCCCATCTCAAGTCCTCCTAGATCCCTTAGAGACTAAGAGTACAAGCAGTCATCAGAATAGTATCCGAGGTAGAACACCGGCATTCAAGGCAATGAAGGGAGTAGAAGCCTCCATATGAAATAAATCGCGGGCATGAGTGAAAACCGGAAACGGCCTCACTGCGCAAAAAGTACGCGAATCCCAGCTCTAGTCTTGTGACTAGGGGCAAAAAAGGAAAATAACCTGATCAATTTCGCAGGCATGAGTGAAAACCGGAAACGGCCTCATCGCGCAAAAATAATGCGAACCCTGTGACTTGGTCATTCCAAGGGTAAAAAAAGGAAAAAAGTTGAAAGTGGCTCAAACAGCGAGTTTTGTCAAAAATCTTTGTGCATCAGTTTTTCAGGCAATCAGAGCAGAAATCGTACTTCAAATAAATCGCGGGCATGAGAGAAAACCGGAAATGGCCTCAATGCGCAAAAATTACGCGAACCCCAGTCCTAGTCTTGCGACTAGGGGCAAAAAAGGGAAAAAAGAAAAAGATCTAATCAACTTCGCAGGCATGAGCGAAAACCAGCAATGGCCTCATCGCGCAAAAATTGTGCAACCCGTGACTTGGTCATTCCAAGGGCAAAAAAGGGAAAGAGTTGTAAAAGATCCTTCGTGCTTCACCTCTCAAGCAAACACGTTTGTCTTAACAATCCATTTGTTCACAAGACCCTTTGTATCGCCAATCTGGCACGTGGTGAGACCAAACTTAGTTTTACTTATCCTGTACAATGATGATTAATAAAGTCCTGTTTTCTCTTGGTCATACTGTACTGTCCAAAAACACCAAATGTTTTCATGATCTCCAAACGCTATATCTAAAAGGCAAATTCCCATGCAAACTTGAAAGCAGAGTATAGTATTTCACATGGTTTCAAAAGCCATTTTTCAAAATAAAATCTACAATTCTCAAAAGAAAAAGAAATTCTAAATTTTTGTTCAAATTTGGGTTTCATGGTCTGACTAGGACATTTCTCTCTCGCTCTTGGCAAGCAACGTCTCTTGCGATCGCGGATTAGCAAGGAAGCAAGTACATCTCCAGTAATTTATCTCATCCTTTCTGTTTGACATCGGAATGTGTTGTCATTCATTTCAGTTTGGTTGTCATCGGAATGTGTTGTCATCCATTTCCTCTCGTTTGCTTGACGTCGGAATGTGTTGTCTTGCATTCATCTCCTCTTGGTTGACATCGGAATGTGTTGTCATCCATTTCCTCTCGTTTGCTTGACGTCGGAATGTGTTGTCTTGCATTCATCTCCTCTTGGTTGACATCGGAATGTGTTGTCATCCATTTCATCTCGTTTGCTTGACATCGGAATGTGTTGTTTTGCATTCATCTCCCCCTGTTTGACATCGGAATGTGTTGTCATTCAGTTCAGTTTGGTTGACATCGGAATGTGTTGTCATCCATTTCATCTCGTTTGCTTGACATCGGAATGTGTTGTCCTGCATTCATTTCGACCTGTTTGACATCGGAATGTGTTGTCATTCAGTTCAGTTTGGTTGACATCGGAATGTGTTGTCATCCATTTCATCTTGTCTGCTTGACATCGGAATTTGTTGTCCTGCATTCATCTCGACCTGTTTGACATCGGAATTTTGTCATTCAGTTCACTTTGGTTGACATCGGAATGTGTTGTCATCCATTTCACCTCGTCTGCTTGACATCGGAATGTGTTGTCATGCATTCATCTCCACCTGTTTGACATCGGAATGTGTTGTCATTCAGTTCTGTTTGGTTGACATCGGAATATGTTGTCATCCATCTTATTTCATCTGTTTGACATCGGAATGTGTTGTCATTCAGTTCTGTTTGGTTGACATCGGAATGTGTTGTCATCCATCTTATTTCATCTGTTTGACATCGGAATGTGTTGTCATTCAGTTCAGTTTGGTTGACATCGGAATGTGTTGTCATCTATTTCATCTCGTCAGCTTAACATCGGAATGTGTTGTCATGCATTTTTCTCATCTGTTTGACATCGGAATGTGTTGTCATTCATCACTTTTCACCTGTTTGACAATCGAATATGTTGTCCCATCATTAATCATATTGTTTTCGAGCCCCCTTCAATCCATGTTTCACTTACATTCATTTTCCCCAGCAATCCGTCAATCCATGTTCCATATACACCCATTCTCCCCAGCAGTCCTCCGTAATGAGACTATAAACTACTATCCTTCACTCCATCTTTTTGTTTTTGGCAAGTTTAACTAGGCTTTCCCTTTTTCTTATCTTAGATTTTCACAAATTTTCACAGGTCTTAGGTGTGTAAAAATGACGGGTTTTCCTGTCTTTGTCGTTCAATTGCTAGCACTCTCCGACAAAGAGGGGCAACTGTGAACACCCCATTTTTACACCCCTTGATCCCTTGATTTTATTTGTAATTTTAATTTTAATTTTATTATTTTATTCGAGCGTCAAGGTTCTAGATCCGAGAAAGAGAGAGAGAGAGATCATCCCCTTTACCCATTGTTCAAAGCCCTCAAAGAGAAACCCCATGTTTAAAACCCATGAGCCAAAGCCAGAGTCCAACCTTAAAGCCCAAGCCCGGATCCAAAGTAGCCCAAGTGCACCTAAGCCCAAATCCTCAAAGGGTTTGAACCCTAAGGTCCAAAGCCCACTACTATTGCCTATATAAAGCAAAGGAAAGGGTTCAAAAAAAAAAAAAAAAGAAAAAAAAAAAACCTCATTCGGTCCTTCACTCTCTCCTTCTCTTCTCTCTCCCGATCTCAGTCCAACGGCGACCCACCGTCTCAGCAGCAACTTTCTCTCCCTCGATTTCTCCCATTCCATTTCTTCTCTCTTCCCGCCGACTGCAGCCTCAATTTCAACCGCCATCGTCGCCGGCGAAGGTGTGCTCTTCTCATGAAAATCAACGGCGAGTTCCCACCTAATCTCGGCGTCTTCAAGTTCCGGTCCAAGTTGCAGCATATCAACTGAGTTTACTCCATCTCCTCCGGCCAAATCCCTGTTCTCTCGATTCATCGTTCATCAGGTAATAACTCTTATCTCTTTTGATTTTCTCCTTTGTTTGATCTAATTTTTTTCTTATTTAGAATTCTTAGATCTAGATCTAGAATTTCTAGATCTAGATCTAGAATTTCTCTTCCCTATTTCGTTCTATTGATCTTCTTTTGGGAATCTTACCCGCTGTAGAAAGCTTGTTCCGATCAGTGTCTTCATCTCTGGCGAGTTCAGCATCGACCCCTAGCTCGATTTATTCCGGCCAGCTCTTTATTGGCTCCGATTTTCGTCGATCAGGTCGATTCTCTCATCCATCTCTTCGTTTTTCTTAGATCTAGACCTAGATGTATTTTATTTTTATTTTTTGGTTTTATTTTTCTTCTCCCTCCGATCAAGAGGATCTCACTTCGGGTCCGTCGGCAGTTTCATACCAGTCCGGCGATCTTCTCTATCCGGCGATTTTCGAAAGCAAGAGGACCTCACTTCGGGTCTTGCTTCTCGTCTCTTACATCTCGCAATACCTCAGTAGGTGTCACTCATTTTCGGGTAATTCCTCAGCCCTCGATGTAGTCCATTACTCAATCTGATGAATGCTGATGAATGCCTCCCTTAATCCTTATCTCTCTAGGTTCAGATCTGGTTCTCCATATAGATGGATCTTTTTTATTATTTTATTTTATTTTATTTTTATTTTATTTAGATTTGCTGTGTCACAGTTCTTTTGGTCGTCTCCCCTTTAGATCCGAATTTCCATTTTATTTAACCTTTTATTTGTATTATATATTCATTTCATTATTTGTTCATTTTCTTTTGCAGAGTATCAACCATGCTCCAATGCTCTATCTCTCACTTTCTTTTTAGTTGATTTATCTATCCATTGTTCTGTGGATTTTATTTTTATTTTTGAGAGATAGAGTAATTCTCCTGCTTGAGCAACCATCATCAGCATCCACCATCAACCCTCGCAGGTATAGCTCTTCCCTCTTTTCTATTTATCTATTTACTGTAGTATAATGTTCACAATTTGAGTGGGAAGTTTGAATCCCTTGGGCCCTTGGATCAGGCCATATGTTGGTAAATTGAGGCCCGTGAGCCCCTAGAATCACTTTTAAAATTATTGGGCCTATTTATCGAGGCCTTAGAAAGAGGGTGGACCAAAGCCAATTGACCATTAGTGGTCAATGGGCCCTGGCCCATTAACTTTCCCTTGGGGCCCATTTATTCTGTCATGTATGTTTGTATTATCTTTTGTACATGTGTGCAATTTATAGAAATAGGTCGTAGCTTATTTTCCCTTTTTGCCTACATGGGGCATTTAGGTATGATTTTCCACCCTAAATAACAGCCTACCCCGTTAGTTTAATCTTACAAAAAAAAAGAAACAACAAAACATATAAAAAGATTGAAATAAATTAAAGGTACTGGTCTATCTTCCCTTGGGACCTAGAGCAGGGTCCGTATTTAAACCATAGCCTCTTTTGGTTTAAGGCCGCTCGATCCGCCCTGCTCTTTGCCTTTAAGTTAATTAAGTTAGGCCTTGTTTTCCTTTTTTGCCTACCTTGGGCATTTAGTTTAGTTTTTGTACTAGTTAAACTTGCCAGAATTAAAGAAAAAAAATAAATATAAAAAATCAAAAAATACAAAATAACAAAAACACTTAAAAACCCACAAAATGCAAAAAAGACTTACCCTAATAAATGAACGTCCCCTAGAGCTCCCCCACGAGCACCTAACTACGCTACCATCTCCCGGAGTGAGATTCATAAATCTCATTCCACTTCCCCTCCCCAACTCAAACACGAGTTGGAAATGACCACACTCCGAAACGAGTATAAAAACAGTCACGGACCCCGAACTACTATTGAGGGTCTGATTCCGACTAACCGGATAAGTAGGCAGCCCAATCAGGGTTCGACCCCAACCAAAAATAAACTTTTTTACCCCCCCTTTTTGATTTCGATTAGCAAAATTAATAAATTTTAGGAAATGTTAAGTGATTTTTTTTATGTTTGATTTAGACCTAATGAGTAGGTTACCGTCATCGGATGGAGGTCCTGGGGTGCCTAACCCCTTCCCCAGGACCTAAAGGGATCTCTTACCTAGACTATTCTGGACCGTAGACCCCCCTCATTTGGATTATCTCGGGATCCTACTTCCCCTAAGTAGGTGGCGACTCTCAAAAATAGATTTAGCGTTATTCCTCCACTCTCGGACCTTATTCCGATACTTAGAGTTGAGAGGGGAGGAAAGGCGGTAAATTTATGCGTTCACAGCCTTCATAGTTGGCTTGCCAAAGACGGCAAGGGGCTCAAATGCGATTTAGGTCGTGGTGGACCGTTTGACAAAGTCTGCGCATTTCTTACCTTACCGGACCACGTTCAATTCTAGCCAGTTGGCCGCGCTATATATCAAGGAAGTTGTTAGGCTACACGGGGTGCCAGTTAGTATTGTGTCAGATCGGGATCCAAGATTCACATCAAGATTCTGGAAAAGTTTTCAGGAAGCCATGGGTTCCCGACTTGATTTTAGCACCGCATTTTATCCACAAAAGGATGGACAAACCGAGAGGGTGAACCAAGTCATCGAAGACATGCTTCAAGCTTGTATGCTGGATTTCAAGGGCAGTTGGGAAGAACACTTGCCTTTGGTTGAATTCCCCTACAATAACAGCTACCAGGCGAGCATCCAAATGGCTCCATTTGAGGCCTTCTATGGGCAAAGCTCCAAGTCTCCTCTCTACTGGGATGAGGTAGGAGAAAGAAAGGTGTTAGGTCCGGAGTTGATCGAGCAAACTACGAGTATAGTCAAGATCATCCGGGATTGGTTGAAAGCCGCTCAAAATCGTTAAAAGAGCTATGCGAACACACACCGCTGGGACTTGGAATTTCAGGTTGGGGATCAAGTCTTTGTGAAGGTATCTCCTAGCAAAGGGATTATGAGATTTGGCAGGCGAGGCAAGCCTAGTCCTCGATATGTTGGCCTGTTCGAGATCATCACGCGAGTTGGTGAAGTTGCTTACAGGGTAGCTCTTCCACCTCATATGGCCACAGTTCACAATGTTTTCCATGTGTCTATGCTTCGGAAGTACATTGCGGATCCTTCGCATGTCATAGACTTGTAGCCGTTGGAAATACGAGAGGATCTCACTTTAGTTGAGAGGCCGGTTCATATATTGGATCGGAAACAGCAAGTCCTTCACAGCAAAACTATTCCATTGGTTCTTGTGCAATGGCAGCATCATGCTCAAGAATAAGCTACATGGGAGCGTGAGGCCGAAGTCAAAGCGAAATACCCGGAATTGTTTGAATGAGTTTTGTATAGGTTTTTTATATGACTTGTAAATTTGTTTTGGTTTCTAACGCATGTGCCGTCCAAATTTCGAGGATGAAATTTTTATAAGGGGGGAGGATGTAGAACCCTAAAACTTTTTGTATATGCCTTGGGATGTGTGTCAAGGCATGGTGTCTTGTAATCTCAATTTCATGAAATGAGAATTTGAAACTTCGATGGAATTGTGTCAAGAATGCTATAATTAATTAGATAAATTATTTAATAAAGCCTATAAGCTTTAAAGAGGTCCTAGTCAAGTTTAGAAGATGTTATAATAGAGGTAGAATGGGTCCAAATAGTAGGAATGGGTGAAAAATGGACTCAGTGTCAAAAACCTGTAGACCACCGATCGCTCGGTCCATTGTAGCGATCGATCGGAAGCTATCGACTGGTGCACTTTTTTGTATGGGGAAATTTTCCAGAGAGTATGTTATTAACCGATCGCTCGGTCAAGAACACCGATCGCTTGGTAGGCAACCGATCGATCAGTCATAACCACCGATCGCCCGGTCTATCGTGTTTTTGCATAATTTCATTAAGGGCTTTTCCGGTATTTGGGTGTTATACCCTTTACATATAAGGCTCGCCCAAGTCTTTAGGGCTCATTCTCAACACTTAGAAGATTTGAGAGATAAGGAGAGAAGAGAAAGGGGTTTCTAAACCTAGGGTTTGCTTTTGAGAAGAAATCAAAGGGTTTGAAGACCCTAGATCACTTCAAGCTCGTGTCTCTTCAAGATCCAGACTCAAGCACTCGTGGAGCACGTTCTCCAAGCTAGGGCAGCAACTCACGCACGTTTTGTAAGGGGTTTCTTCCCTCATTTTTCAAGGTCGGTACCTTTTGCTACCTTCCTAGTTCATACCTATTTTCTTTTCTTCTTCTTTATAGTTTCCCTAATGTATGAACCTATTGGGATGTCAATGGAATGGTTGTGTGAGGATGGATTTGGGCGAATGGATGCCGTGTGAATGATGTGATGAATGAAATGGGGAGGGCATTGTATCCATAATATAGACATACATGTGTGATGTGAACATTAATCCACCTAGAAAAGCGTGATGTAGGTTTAATACATAATGAACACACCCCATGTATGATGAAATGCCAAGGTGAATAAAATGAGCTGGAAATTAAGAGAAGCATGCTTAATTAATTATGGAAATTCCTAGGGCCTATAATAGTGTGTTTCCTTGCTTTCCCTAAATTGTATGAATATTGACTTGCTCAAATTATCGATGTCATATGTATTGTGAATTACCCAATTGTCATATTTAAATTCAAATGCAAGTATGCACACGATTCCACGAGCATGGCATGCATGACATGATTTACCGATGTTTTTCAAGAACGAGATTTAGAGGTGGGACATATCCTATGATATGTTTTACCTCACTTTTGGCAAGAATAAGACTCGTATGCATAAGAAGGATCTCCCTTCCCTCGCAAGTACATATCATAAGATGGGTTTCCCTTCCCTCGCAAGTGCATTTAGGAAGAAGGGTCTCCCTTCCCTCACAAGTAGTTTATTTTCCAAGCAAGCAAGATACATGGCATGGCAAGCATGAGCAATTAGGAAGAAGGGTCTCCCTTCCCTCACAAGTAGCATGAACACGTTTATTTTCCAAGCAAGCATGACATGGCATGACATGCATGACACGACATGATACGACAAGACAAGAAGACAAGACAAGTTTTCAAGCACGAAAAAGGGCAATTTGAGTCAAGTCAAGTGCACGATGTTTTCAAGGGTTTTAACGGCTTTTACGAAAATGCAAGCATGATTATAAACTGCTTTACTTTCCTGTTATGAGATTAACTGCTTCTTGCTTACATATATATCATTGTTGCTGTACTATGACTATTGGTTAGCATTTGGTACAGGCTGAGTATTCCATGCTCCGAGTCGTACTTCTTATATCGGCAGGCGATAGCAGAGCGACTGCTCCTTTTGACATATGTGCTCCGAGCCCTTGGGTGGAGCAGGAGTATGTCGAGGAACCTGTGGAGGAACCTCCGGTAAAGGGTTATTATTAGAGGTGGTAGATTCTGAGTGAATAGCTGTGGGTGAGTTGAGAGAGATGTATTCATGTATTTTGGCGGGCCTGTCCGAACTTTCTTTTGTATATCTTTTTGTATAAACTTGGATCACGTATATATATACAGAGAGGTTTGGTTAAGTCTTCCGCTGTGCTATGTTAGAGTATGTTTCCGCTATTATGTCCTCTAATGTTTATGCTCCAGGTCTTTTGCAGGTTATTTTGGTCAAGCAAGTCATGCAAGTTATGATGAGTCGTCCAAGATTCACTCTAACTCCTACGGTGGGTTTTGGGTTGCGATAGAAAGCTCCTTAAATGAGCTGGATAAGAGTGAAATACAAAGTCTAATATAGTCTCTCAAAGGAAATAGGAGTTGAATGAGCTCAAGAGAGATTTTGAGAATTTTCTAAGTGTGAGAGTGAGTGAGAATCAATAGCAATGAATGAGTGATCAATAGGAGTTATTGCTGTGATCAAGGGTTGTTTGTTCATAAATGAACTCCTCTTATAGCATTTGATCCAATAAAGCCATTATATGCTCATTAAGTACAATTTGATCCGTTGAAAAATAGCCGTTACAATGATTTTTCTGTTTCAGACAAGATTTCGTCGATGAAATGGAGTTCCCACTTGAATTCGTCGCCGAATACAAAAGACAGAATTGAATTCTGAAAAACCCTGTAATGACTTCATCGCCGAATTCAAACTAACCAAAGAATTCGTCGCCAAAATCAAGAGACATAATTGAATTTTAAAAATTCTGTCATGACTTCGTCATCGAATTCAATCTACCTACAAAATTCGTCGACGAATTCAGAGTAAGGATCCTGAATTCTATTTTGGATCAGACCAAAGGGATGGGATTGATTTCCTAGGTCAATTAGCTATATTTTTATAATGATTTTATGATAACTTAGGGCCTTAGAATGATTTTCAAAAGGTGTCCTAGGTTCCTATGGTCAATCTATGATTCTTAAGCTTTTCAACTTACCATTCTTTTGAGGACTTTTTGCATAGGACCTATAAACTCTTAAAATAGAAAATAAATACATTTATATTGTTGAGATATGATCTTGGCTTGACTTGGATCTTGTGATTTTGCCTTTTATCTTTAATGGACCCGATTTGGACTATGGTCTTATCTTGAATCTCCATCCTGTATACAATGAGTTTAACTTCCTCTTGGGTAATTTTCATCATTTTTCATGATTGGAGTGCTATCAACTTGTGTATTCTGAAATGTTCAAACACTTAAATAAAATTATTAGTACCAAATAGTTCATTTCATTATTATGTTATTATCAAAATTATTAGGGGTACCCATGGTTGTAACCCTGAGGCTAACAATCTTCCCCTTTTTGATGATGACATAACAATGTAATGAAATGGGGTTAGGCTCCCCCTCACAATATGCCTTTCATAAAACTTATAAGGTAAGCTCCCCCTAAACATATGCAATAAAAGTCACAGTTGATATTTGTATGCATATTTTAGATGGATTAAGAGACATATCACCATGTTTTAATACCAAGAGAAGTTCCCCAAAGGTAAGTGACAAAATTTAATTTCTATTCACAACACATTGGATCAAGACAGATTAATCAAGGATAAAGGATTGATCAAATTGAATTGTGAATCAACAGAAGTTCCATGAATATAAATAAGATGTTATTTTTGAACAACCAAGAGAAATTTCATAGACAAAAAGATAGTCATATTTGTATATACTACCAAAGATGCAAAATTAAATTCAAATGATTCAAATTTCATTCCATAAGAGAATGTCAAATGTCATTACATCTATCATTCAAATGATTCAAATTTCATTTCATAAGAGAATGTCAAATGTCATTACATCTATCATTATCAAATTTTCATTACATTTTCCATTCTCCCCTTATGTCAACATCAAAAAAAATTTACAATCCATCTTGTTTTTGTTTCTTGATTAATTCTGCAACTTTGGAGAGATAGTCTTCTGAGTGTTCTTCATCTTCATTATCCAGGGCCTTGGTGACTTCTTCACTGCTAGAGTGAATGGGAGAGTCATCAGGAGAGTCAAAGAAAGAAGATTCTTCATCTGAGGATGGAAGAGAGATAATGGGAGCATCCTTCTTGGAAGGGGTCTCCTTGGTCTCCATTAGCCTCTTGCCTTTAGAAGAAGAAGGTGGAGCATGAGAGCGAGGTTGGGAAGGAGTGGCTCCACTAGCCAAGCTAACCAGGAAATTGTTCATTTTCTTCAACTCATCAATAGCTCTCAAAGTGATGGAGGCTAATATAGAATCATGCTCTGCCATATCCAGGAGAAACTTGCCCTGAGTCTTCAACTGAAGAGCTGAGGAATCCACTTGTCCTTGGATTAAATTAGTGATTTTCTCCTTTCTTATACTTTCTTCTGACTGAGCTACCCCCAATCTACACTACAAAAATACAGGCCTTTAGCGGCAAACTTTTAATGGCGTTTATTAAAAAACGCCTTGATAGGCATTCAATCACGACATTTCTATAGAACCGCCATAGCTTACATGGCAGCAAGACTCTATCACGGCGTTTTATTAAAAAATGTCGTAGTTGGGGGACTCTAACACGGCGTTTTATAAAAAAATGCCGTAGTTGAAGGACTCTATCACGGCTTTTTTTTAAAAAACCGCCGCGGGAGGTGCCACACCAACCACGGGGTCACTGAAGGGCCTTTCACGGCACTTTTTAAAAACGCCCGGAAAGGCCCTGTATTTGACAATTTAGGCCCGACCCTTTCCCACTTCTCTTTCCCTCCACATTTTCTTTCCCTTTCCCTCTCCTCCTCCGCTCTCTGCTCCGGCTCCCAGGTCCTAGCTCCGGCCACCTTCTCCGGCTCCCTTGCTCCACCTCCAGCTCCGGATCCGGCTCCCCTGCGCTGCCCCTGTTCGTGCTCCCGTGTGATCTCCGGTAAGTTTCTCTCTCTCTCATCTTCTCCGACTCAAATTCTTCATCAGAAATGTCTCTCCGATCATTCTCTCTTCTCTCTAATCTAAAGATGCATCTCTAAACCCTCTCTTCTTTATCAAATCCTCAGCCTCTTCCTCTCCTTGCATCTCTAAACCCTCTCTTCCTTATCAATCCTCGACGCAGCACAACCCATTTCTTCAATACAAAAAAACAGTAAAGAAGAATTTTGCTCTCTAAATTAACTTATAAACTAAACAGGGAGAGACATCCCTAGTGCAGATCAAATTTCATGGATATTTACACCACAGGGATAGTAGAACAGCAAAGAAAAACAAAATCCCAAATCCAGGTCAAATTCCTTAGGTTTTTTCAGCTGCAATAGAAAACCCTAAACATTCCATTTCTTAAATTGACCGATCTTCCACGGATATGCATTCCCATTTCAGATGACCAAAAACCTCAAAGAAAACTAAAGTTTAACAGTAAATAAGAGTTGCTAGTTTCCAATCTATAGCTTATACAACAATGCAGTAGTAATGGAAAAGCCCAATGGGGTGTTCTCCCAAGTTTCAAACCGCTCTTACCCAGATTTCAAATTCTCATTTAAAAAAGAAAAGAAAGGAAAACAATGATTCTGACACTGAAATGTCAAAACGATTTCTGCAAGAACTGCAAATGCCTTGTGTTCCTCTACCCAAAAAAAAACTAGGGTTTAAGAAGGTCGAAACTAGAGAGTACAGAAAGGGTAAAGCGTCTAACAAAATACTCAAGCGTCGAACAAATCCACTTCTTTAATGTTTCTTAAGGTTCCGAAAATTGATTTTTATCGATGGAGTCGGTTTTGGATGTGATTTTGGTTTTTTTTTTGGGTTTTTTCGATTCCTTAAGATTTTCTGCTTGTAATGTGGAATTGTTTGAGGATTTGTGAGTATTTTGTTTATTGTTTGGTCTGATTGAGGTTTTGTAATCTTTGCTGTTCGTTTAGGTTTTTTTTTCTTTTTTGGAAAGAGTATTGTTGATTGATTTCTTCACTTAAAAGTGTATTTTACTGCTGATTTATAGTTTTTCAGGTTAGATTCTATTCTGCATGTTACATTTTTCAGTTTTCGAGATTTTTATATCCAGATGCTTAGAACATTCTAATTGGAATAGAATGTTTCGATTCTTCTTCTTCTTCTTCCGCATGATTCATCTTGTTTTATGTTTGCAGGATCTTGCTCTTTTGATATTTGTGGATTTCTAGCAATTGAAGGGGTCGACATAGGCATTTCCTGTTAATCAAAGACTCAAAATCATTTGATTCAACTGAATATAGTGTTGTTTCTCTGCTTAAATTGGTTAGTTCTTACCTGAGCTTTGAATACCAGGGATACTGATAATGGCATTGCATGAGATATTGGTTGCGTATTTGCTTTGAAATCCATCAGATTGTAGTTTGCATATTGTTCATCTGTATCTTGCATTTTGTGTGATTTCTGAAATGCTTTAAATATACATGGAGTAATACACTACAAAAATATAGGTTTTTAGCGGCAATTTTTTAACGGCGTTTAATAAAAAACGCCCCGAAAGATATTCAACTATGGCATTTCTATAAAAACGCCGTCAATTACATGGGCGGAGGACTCTATAACGGCGTTTTATGAAAAATGCCGTAATTGGGGGATTCTATGATGGCGTTTTCCCAAAAAATGCCGTAGTTGGGGATTCTATCCCGGCGTTTTTAAAAAAGATGCTACGAAAGAGGTGGCGGGAAAGGGCCTTTCACGGCATTTTTTAGAAACGCCATGAGAGGCCCTATATTTGGCAATTTTAGGGCCCGACCCTTTCCCACGTCTCTTTCCCTCCACATTTTCTCTCCCTTTCCCTCTCCTCCTCTTGCTCTCTACTCCAGCTTCGGCTCCGGCTCTAGCTCCCTTGCTCTGCCTCCGACTCCAGCTCCCCTGTGCTGCCTCTGCTCGTGCTCTCCGGTAAGTTTCTCTCTCTCTCTCTCTCAAATGTCTCTGAGAAGGGTATTTCTCTTTTGAAAGGGCATCAAACGCTTCTCTACTTGCTCGAAACCCTAAACACAGAAGAAACCCTAAATTCGAAAATGTCTCTCTCCCTGTATTTATTCTCATTCACTCGGTCTTCCCAAGAACCCTCCCTTCTTGCATGAGAAGAGGGTTCTTTTTGCAAATTGCTCGAAAGAGAAAGACCGTTTCTTGTAAAAGTTGTCATCTCTCATCTTCCTTACTTCTCTTTCATTTGCCTATCTCTTTCAACGATTTCTTGATCTAGCACCTCATGAAACCCTAGAAATCGAAAGTCTAACTCAGTGATTAAAATCCATGATGAAGGGTTGATGCTTTGTTTTATGAGGCTGGTTGCATGTTTCTAGGGTTTTTTTTTATTGAATATTTCGTGGGTTGATCTCGTTTCAGTGATTTTTAGATTCTAGAGTTTCAAATACTGCAAAAATGATTTGATTTTCGCTAGTCTGAAATTTGGAATTGTAGTTTTCTGAATTTAAAAAGCCCATGTCGCTGCCATGAACGGTAGCCCTCTTTTTGCAAAGTCACAAGGGCCTTCAACTTGATAAAATTATGAAGAAACTGGTAGGAGTATTAATGGAAAAGTTCTCTGTAAAAGATAAGATTCCGTTTGGATTATTATGGAAACTCTTAAAAACATATCTATTTGAGATAGGGCTTTTTCCATATGAGCTTTGTAGCACCCCGGACTTTTTCATCCTTAATAAATAGCACCTTCATAGCTAATTGGCCGTTTTCATAGTTTTCGTAGTCTAATTAATAAATAAGGGAGAAATCGGAAATTCCGAAACGTCAGAAATGTTCGTTTTCGAAAGACGGACCCAACGCAAGTTGAATCGTCGAAATCCGACGAGCGAGTAAAAAGATATGGTCAAAACAGTCCAGACATAACAGAGCACCGATCGCTCGGTCATTACCTGCGATCGATCGGTCCACTACCGATCGCTCGATGGCTGTCGCACGGTTAACTTTTTTGTATGGGGAAAAATTCCAGAGAGTGTGTTTTTGACCGATCTCTCGGTCATAACACCGATCGACCGGTAAGCCACCGATCGCTCGGTCCATACCACCGATCGATCGGTCATACGCAGTTTTTCTTCATTAAGGGTGTTTAAGACTTTAAACACCACCCCTTGCCTATAAATAGGCTGAGTTCGTGCCTTAGGGTTTCAGAAACCCTCTGTGCCCTATCTTAGGAGATTTTGAGAGAGAGAAGAAGGAGAGGAACTACTTGTTGATCAAGCTTGTGGAAGATCAAGGTTCTTCCACTTCCCTTGGTGATTTCCAACCAAGAACTCACTGTTCTTGCTTGTTCCAGCCATTGGGAGTCAAAACCATTGATTCCTCTAAGGTAGATACACTCTACTACAATCTTGCAATCCTACTAGTTAATAAATATGATTCTTCTTATCTATGCCCTATCTATATGTATTGATTTTATGTATGAAAAAGGTGTGATTATATACTTGGATGAAGGTTACTATTATGATGCACTCTAAGTGTTTGATGAAATACCTCTAAGGGATTCTATGCTTAAATATGATGATTTCTCTTATTAAGTGCATATGCTCGCATGTCTCGCATAAACCGATGTTTTCCATGGATTTCTCAAAAGTACAAACAAGGGTTTTTCACGAAAAGACGAATAATGAATGATTCTAAGTAACTCTATGATTTCTCTAAGATCGTTTCACAAGCTCTAAGGATCATACCATGCTCACAAGAAAACTCTATGATAATGCTCTAAGATCGTCTCACAAGCTCCACGGATCACAATAAAATGCTCTAAGATCTCTAAGGTTATGCTCTATGGAAATGCTCTACGGTATTGCTTTATGCTCTATGTCTCTACGAATCATAATGACTCTAAGTAACTCCATGAACTCACAAGAACTCATAAGGCTATGATTATCGATTGACTCACACGGTTACAGTTTTGGTTTCGAATATTATCTCACATATGTTTTCACGGTTTCCATGCTTTAAGGATTGTTCGGATTTCATTCTCCATGTCTTGTATGCTCCATGCCTAACCGCTTTATTGTTCTTAGTTTGTATACACTGAGTATTCCATGCTCAGTCGATATTGTTATGATCGGCAGGTGCTCGGGTTCCATTCGATTTGTGTGGCGACGAACCTTGGGTCGAGGAAGAGTACCGTGACCCGGAGCCTTCCATGGATCACTATCATGACGATGGTGCTCTAGATAGGAGTCGTGACTTCGATTTCTGTTGATCGACCGACTTAGAACTTGTGTCATTTTGTTATGTGAGTGTGGGGTTTGTCCACTCCACTTTTGGGTTTCTCACACATGTATACTTGTTGGTTCTTACTTGAGCCAAGCTATAGGAGTATTCATTTTGCTTCCGCTATGTTTAGTATTTTATTTTCCGCTGTGCATTGTATTTCGTTTCCGTTATGTATATTCAGGTACTCTGACAGGTTTCCACGTGTGCCTTATGTATCATACTGGAGGTATGGTACGGCGGTCACGAGTCAACTTACCCTTAACTCCTAGGGGGTATTTTGGGTCGCGACAGACTTGGTATCAGAGCTAGTTATGTCTAATGACAGACTTAGTTAGGTCACTCAGGCTTGGTCTAAGCGGAAGTAATTCCTATGAGTTGAACTTAGAACTCAGAAGGACTCAGTTGTCTTAGGCTTGTTACCACGACATAACCGGTATCAAGTGAATCCTTAGGTCAGTATAGGATCCGAGATTGATGTGGTCCTATGCGAGGTGCTAGTATAGGCTCTAAAGTATAATTATATGATGATGTATATATACCTCGATGTATACTATGTGCGGTATAGCATTTCATGATTATTGAATTGCTATATGATATGTGAGGTTTGGTATCCAGTTAGACTCATGTTTTGCCAAATTGATCTCAGGATTCGATATCATGAGACGTGGCAATCGGGGTCGAGGTTACCATACTCGGAGGGCCGAGAGTGAAGTTCCGAGAGAAGAGGAACCGTTGTACTTCACGAATGCGATGGACTCCATAGCCGAGACTTTAGCATTGTTGGCAGCAAGGCCTATGCCTACCCCACCGTCCACGCCTGTGCCTACACCGGTGCATCACACCGCGGGGCTCGAAGCTTTTAGGAGACTGCGGCCTCCTACATTCTATGGCACTCTGGACCCCATGGTGGCCGAGTCTTGGATTATGCAACTGGAGAAGACCTTCCGGGCTCTCCGTTGTACCGATGAGCAAAGGGTAGAATGGGCTTCCTTCGTGATGGAAGGTGAAGCCGAACACTGGTGGAGAGCTGCCCAAAGGCAGAGAGATGTTGCTAAGGCAGGTGTGCCCTGGACTTGGGCGGAGTTCTTAGAGACCTTCAGGGAACAGTACTTTCCCAGGTTTATTCGGGAACAAAAGGCGAGAGAGTTTATGCTTTTGGAGCAAGGGTCGATGAGCGTAGCCGAGTATGAGGCTAAGTTCACCGAGTTGTCTAGGTTTGCTCCGCACTTGGTGGCTACTGAAGACTTACAGGTCAGGAAGTTTGAGATGGGCTTGAAGCCTTTCATCCGAGATCGGGTGTCCATTCTCCAGGTAGAGTCTTGGAGAGAGATAGTAGGGAAGGCAAAGATCGCCGAAAAGAATGCGGAAGACTTCGTGAGAAGAAGAGACAGTGGCTTCGGGAAGAACATGTCTCGGGGTCAGACGAGTAGTTCTTCAGAGAAGAGGACTAGGACTGCACCGTACCAGTTCTCCCAGCCGATTTCGGCTCAGAGACCTTCTTTTGCGCCTCAGGCACCGCGTCCTACGGCATCGCAAGCTACGAGGGTTATGCCTCCGGCTTCCTCCGCATCGCAGACATTTGAGGAGTGCGCCGTATGTGGTCGTCGGCATAAGACTGGAGATTGCCGAAGAATGTCAGGTGGATGCTTCCACTGTGGCGAGGTGGGCCATATGATTCGAGATTGCCCGCGCAAGCAGTCACAGTCTGGATCACAGGGAGTTCGGCCTCCAGGCAGGCAGAATTCACTTCAGGGGTCTTCATCTCAGGCCTCTAGATCCTTGCAGCCTACCCAGCAGCCTCGTCAGGCAAACCAGGGCAGAGTCTTTGCCATGACTGATAGAGACGCACAGGCATCTGATGATGTTGTGCAAGGTACGCGCGAACTAGTCTTTGTCAAAGTTCTAATATTGCCATGATATATTCGTATCTATATATGTCCTATGTGGTGTTTTGCGATGTTTGTATCTATATGTACAGTTGTGTTATAACTGGGATGATTCAAATTCTCAGGTTCGTTGCTCGTAAATGAATGTTTGGCAAGAGTGTTGATAGACACAGGATCCACTCACTCGTTCGTTTCACCAAGCTTTGCCAAAGGCTTTACGTCCGAGCCAAGCAAGCTACCTAGGGAGTTGTCCATTTCAACTCCATTGGGAAAATCTATTGAGACAGATAAAGTGTATCCGGATAGTGTTGTACAAGTCATGCAGCACGAGTTGCCAGTCGACTTGATCCTTCTGGGAATTCAGGATTGGGATTTCGATGTCATCCTAGGTATGGATTGGCTCTCAACTCACCATGGACACGTGGCGTGTTTCGAGAAGGTGGTGCATTTTAAACCCGTGGGGTTAAAGCCGTTTCATTTCAGGGGACTTCAGAGAAGAGACATTGCCCGCTTTGCAACTCTTAGTCTCGAGGGTGTAGAAGTGCGAGACTCCACACCCATTCCAGTGGTATGTGAGTATATGGATGTTTTTCCGGAAACATTGCCGGGATTGCCTCCCGATCGCGCAATCGAGTTTGCGATTGAGCTAGCTCCAGGCACAGCTCCGATTTCAAGAGCTCCGTATAGGATGGCCCCTATTGAGCTTAAGGAGTTAAAAGAGCAGTTAGAAGAATTGCAAGGCCTTGGTTTTATCCGGCCAAGTGTTTCACCTTGGGGAGCTCCGGTTCTCTTCGTGAAGAAGAAGGATGGATCAATGCGTATGTGTATTGATTACAGGCAATTGAACAAGGTCACGATCAAGAATCGTTATCCATTGCCTCGGATAGACGACTTGTTTGACCAATTGAAGGGTGCGCAGTTTTTCTCCAAGATTGACCTTCGATCTGGTTATCATCAGTTGAAGATCAAGAAAGAGGACATTCCGAAGACAGCATTCCGAACTCGATACGGTCATTACGAGTTTTTGGTCATGTCTTTTGGACTGACTAACGCGCCGGCAGCATTCATGGATTTGATGAATCGGGTGTTCAGATCGTCTCTCGATCAATGTGTGATCGTGTTCGTAGATGATATCCTTGTGTATTCACAGTCACAGGAGGATCACACGAGAGATCTCCGTCTGGTCTTGCAGACACTTCGAGAGCATAGTCTGTATGCTAAGTTGAGCAAGTGTGAGTTCTGGCTGAACAAGGTGTCTTTTCTTGGACACGTGGTATCTGCTGAAGGTATTTCAGTTGATCCTGCAAAGATTGAAGCGGTGATGAATTGGGAAAGACCGAAGAGTGTCACCGAGATCCGTAGTTTCCTCGGGTTGGCAGGATATTACAGAAGGTTTGTGGAAGGATTTTCAAGTTTAGCAGCTCCGCTTACCTATCTCACACGGAAGAACACGAGGTTCACTTGGAGTGATAAGTGCGAGGCTAGTTTCTTGGAGTTGAAAAGGAAGCTTACTTCAACTCCTGTTCTTACAGTTCCATCTAGGAGCGGTGGTTTCGAAGTCTATAGTGATGCTTCACTAGTGGGACTTGGATGTGTTTTGATGCAGCATAAAAAGGTGGTCGCCTATGCTTCTCGTCAGCTGAAGGAGCATGAGCAAAACTACCCCACACATGACTTAGAGCTCGCTGCAGTCATCTTTGCACTGAAACTTTGGCGTCACTACCTCTACGGAGAAGAGTTCGTGGTGTTCACAGACCACAAGAGCTTGAAGTATCTTTTCCTCCAGAAGGAGTTGAATATGAGGCAGCGTCGTTGGATGGAGTTCATGAAGGACTACGACTGTTCCATCCAGTACCACCCGGGTAAGGCTAACGTGGTAGCCGATGCTCTTAGCAGAAAACCTTACGGAGTTATGGCTCAATTGAGAGTGCAAGAGTGGAAGTTATTACATGATATGTGTCATTTGGACACTACTCTCAGGCATGTCACCTATGGGCCGATAATGTCCAACGTGGTGGTTAGGCCACAGATCCTGAGCCAGATCAAGGAGTTACAGAGTTCCGATGTTGAGTTGCTTGCTTACCGAGACAAGTCGGTGAGTAACGGCAATCAGGAGTTCGCTTTAAATGATGATGGTGCTATCACATTTAAAGGCAGGTTGTGTGTCCCCGCCGACACAGTTTTGAGGGATGAAATTTTGAATGAAGCTCACCGATCAAAGTACACGGTACATCCGGGAGGTACTAAAATGTACCAGAATCTCAAGAAGCACTACTGGTGGCGAAACATGAAGAGGGAAGTCGCTGAGTACGTCGCCAGATGTTTGATTTGCCAGCAGGTAAAAGCCGAACATCAAAGGCCGGCAGGTCTTTTGCAGTCCCTTCCTATTCCGGAGTGGAAATGGGAGAACATCTCGATGGATTTCATTGTGGGTTTGCCGCGAACGGCGAAGGGCTCCGATGCTATTTGGGTGATTGTGGACAGGTTGACTAAGTCTGCACATTTTATTCCGTACCGAACTACTTTCAATGCAAATCAGTTGGTAGCCCTATATGTTAAGGAGGTGGTTCGACTGCACGGTGTGCCAGTTTCTATCGTGTCTGATCGAGATCCTCGGTTTACTTCCAGGTTTTGGAAAACTTTCCAGGATGCTATGGGTTCTCGTTAGAATTCAGTACCGCCTTCCATCCTCAGACCGATGGACAAACGGAGAGGGTGAATCAGGTAGTGGAGGATATGCTCCGAGCTTGTATGCTGGATTTTCAGGGTAGTTGGGAGGAACAGTTGCCTTTGGTTGAGTTTGCCTACAACAATAGCTATCAGGCAAGCATTCAGATGGCACCTTTTGAAGCTCTGTATGGTCGGAGTTGTCGATCACCGCTATACTGGGATGAAGTTGGTGAGAGGAAGATTCTTGGTCCTGAGTTGATAGCGCG
>JABCRI010000123.1:0-37838 GCA_015143295.1 Tetracentron sinense | reverse complement strand
ATTACGCCTATTCCTTGTTTTACTACATTTACAATTTGGACCAGTAAATAATCGCATCTATTAGTAGCTCGTTGCTAATAATCATTTAAATTAATATATAACTTAATTTTAATACTAAATAGATTTATGAAACTATCATCTAAATTAAAATTTTTAATATACAGTGAATCTGTGCTGTCTAATGCAATATATGAAATATTAGTTTTGTTAAATTATTTTTTTTTCCTTAATTTTGAAAAACTTATCCTGCAGGCCCGTACACTTTTTACTCGTACCTATATCATTATATAACGTGTTGACTCGAAAGATACAGCGCACAATAATAACACCTCCCTTCATGAATGGGTGGCAAAGGCCCCGCACCTAAGCAAGTTTTGGGGCCGCCCGGCCCGCCCCGCTGAAAACGCAGTTGCGCGCACTCGTAGAAAAGCTCCTGTTTACAGCCTTAAAATGGAATGTCAGTATCTCCTCAGGACGAAAACATGTGGAATTGTCTTGCCCCCCTTCTCCCCTGTAGTCCTTAGTATAGGGGGGGACTCTTTGATGGTTCATGACTTCTAGATATCCACTTGAGAGGTGTGCCCACAAGAAGGAATAAGTATTTTCCACCCTTGAGATCGAATCACAGGGCCATGAACGAGTGCATTCAAGAGAGTACAATCGTGTCCCACAGTGTCACGTGTAATCCTCTTACACCTATTAACATGGTTTATGATTTTTTTTTAACGGCCCATCAGATTTACTTCCGACATAAGGGTTGCTGGGGTTCCTAGAATAGTGCCAAGTGGTGAAATAATTCATTCATGGGGCCCTGATTTTGACTTTTTTTTCCACACTATAAGACATGTGGCGATAATGTATGAGAATATGAGGAGAGATACAACTGGGAGAATCAAAATCCGGGGAGAACCTGGAATGACTTCTCCCCCTTTTTGGGGCCACCTGTCGCAAAATGGATGAACCCCGAGACCATTATTTGGCTTCACCAGAGACAATCCAAGGCCTTTTTTTTACACCCCCGCCTCTTGCGTGAGTGGGCGTGTGTCCTTTGTGGAGGTCTGGGGATCTCATCCCCCCCAGGGGTAAGAGTGGCAAAGGGGCTCCAAAAAAAACGGTGGTTAAGATGTTTTAACCATTAGGTTCATAATCCTCCTTAGTGTTTGGAAAAATAGTACCTAAAAGTTCACTTTTTTTCCGGTCGTGTCGTTGGGGTTGTGGTTCACCCCTCGTAGTGGGAAGTCTCGTCGAGGGCAAATGGTAGATAGTTTTGTGCTAACAAAAAATGATGGTTGGGTTGTAGCAGCCTACACTCTTTAGTTACACTTGTCTGCGTTCTGTCGAAAGGTGTTGTGACAGAACTACCAAAAAGAAAAAAAAATAAAGATTTTGCTTCAACAACCATAAAAAATAGAACTTTTGAAAACTCCTTTTGAAAATCGTACGAACTGAAATCGATTTGCGTACAAACAAAGGCAAGAAAAATAGCCAAGAAAACTCATGTTCTTTTACGTTCCCCTCACTTTCCTCCCCGAATTACGCAACCTAAAGATTAAAGAATCTTAACCATAGTTTACTAATGCTATAGTTTGGTTGTTAGAGACATAGGTGGAAAACAGAAAAGGAAAAGAAATTTTGGATTTCTCACAAGTTTTAGTTGTGTTTAATCCCTTTTTTTTATTTCCAGTTTTCACTTATTTTCTCGACCACCACACAAGTAGGGTTAAGTGATACGGTTGAACCTGTGGGTGGTTAATTCGACTCTTACCTGCATTCAATCCCAATTGGGATTCGATCTCTCCTATTAACTGTTGTATTATCAGCATCGTATTACATCCTTTTCTTTCTTACATTAAAAGATGACTATGACAGAGCTCTCCGTTGAAGAGATCACCGGAGCACCCTGCCATAAGGCCATAATCATGTTTTGGGTTGCTCCGTTATCTCTTCACACGTAGCTCCTCCTGTTCATAGTAAATCTCTCTTAATTAAGTACATAAAAACAACAACTATTAGTAGTTCATCTTCTATATAAAGTACATAAACACAGCTTGTAATTTTTGAAATGCAAGGACAACAAAGCTGGAGAGATTTGCTTGTATTTGTAATCAAAGGTAATTACAGAGTCCCGACCCCCCAAGAAGAACATCTAGTACGGTACGATAACAGGTATGCACAACGAGAAAGAGCAACACCAAAGTCCATGAACTTATGAGAAACCCAGGAATCCGTGTAAGCTCCTGTCTTCACCCAAGCAAAGATAAACGAAATCCATTCCATTTGGTGTCGACGCCTATCAACAACTACGTAAGTTTTAACTCTTGGTATGTGGGAGACTGGATTGTGAAACACCCATTCATACTCTCTCTCGCCGTTCCACCATACAAAAGAAAAAATCCTTTTCCAGAACTGTCTGTGTTGATTTTTTATTTTTATTTTTTTCGCTGGAGAGGTCCTGTTGGATCCAACCCACTATTATTTCTCCTACCCACATGGGTAAAGCTCTAGATAAGCCATCCCTCTGGGTCTTCTTTAGAGTCAGCTCGTCGCCTCAAATTCAGTATTTCCGATACCCAAAACCACGGTATCGCACTCTGAGATCGAGACAGATATAGCTTTGTGGTAATTTTTGGGTTAAACCTTTTGAAAATGGTATTGGGAGTCGACAACTATGCGAGTTACTTCTCTCTTGAGATTGTTAGTCCGTTTTGGATGGACTATGCGTGAGATGTGTTTCCATGGCTAAATAGGAATAAATGGTTCTATGTTGATCTCAGAAGAAGACCACCATGTATACAATACAAACAGTGTTACCAGAAGACCACACAGAAAAATCATCAAACCTGCTCTAGCCGGTTTGAGCAGATTTAGTCCCCAGTCTATACCTCCCATGTTGCACCACTCTATGTCCATACTGGTTGGTTTTCTCTTTGTTCTTCTTCATCTTACGTCCCGTCGTCGTACCTACCATGTCAAGTAACCGAGTACAGAAGTCGGCGAATCAACCGTCGCCACAGCCAATCGTAACTTCCCGACCGGCGAAGAGTTACAGAAGTTGCAGAGAGAGGTGCTTTTTGGGAAAGATTTGATTCTTTTTACATTTTTTCGTAATGACTTCGTGTCTTGATTTTTTTGCAGGGCCCTGATTGTGGATATGATCGTATTGCGTTGTATCCTATCAACACTCCACTTTGATCATCCTAAATTAAAAGGACAAGAACCCACTGGTAGTTGAATTTAACGATCAATCATTTTTTTTTTCTCTTTCCTTTTGTCTTTATTTTAATTTTTATTTTGGAGCTGTCACAACTGAAATTGAAGAGATTGACAAGCCTAATATTTTTTCTTATTTTTGGCAGGATCATTGGATAAACCGAAAGCTATAATTGCGACAGTCTCGGTGGCTGAAAGCTTTCATTTAGGCTAGTTCGGTGAATCATGTCCAATAACATGCCCCTTAGAGACACAACAAACTGAGAAGATGTTTAAGAGCTGGTTCTGTCGGAGATTCAGGAACAAAAGTAATAAGAGAGTGGACGCGTCCTCTTCCGCAGTGGCCAGAGGTTTATGTACAAAAACCAAATTTCAAAAATGAAACGGAGGAGACCCAGGACATTATTTCCATGAGTTCACTGAAATCCACCCAAAGAATCTAGAGAAATGGTGACTTAGCCCTGCTATTTGTCTTGTTTTCTGAAACAAAATTTTAGAACTTACCCATGAAAAAACCGTGATGATTCAGGGACAAAAAAAGTGGGTGTTTCATCTTAAAAACATGTGGTTTTCTGGATTGGAAATTGATTTCACCATTCTTGATTTTTCAGTCCTTTCCACTTCTTCTTCTTTCTCCTGCTTATGAACTGCAATTTGATCATTATAAATGAGATCAAGCCAAAACTCCATGTTTGTTAGAAAATAAACCTCTCCTAACAAAATTCACCCCCCCCCCCCCCCCCCTCCCGCAACTCAAAGAACAAAGCGAGTTTTCATAATCGTTTTGATTGTAAAAAAGAAAAACCATGAAACTATATCAACATTGTACAGAGCTAGTGCCAAGAGACTCGATCCTTTCCTTTTTTCACAAAGAAGTTTTTTGATAATTAGTGTCCTTTACTCATTGATGAACTTAACTTTGTTCCCATTATACGCATGATTCCCAACCTTTCATGTTTTCTCTCGTTTTAAGTAGAGTTCCATTGTTTCACTAGGATTGTTTCATTGGATGCCACTAACAAAAATTCATTTAATGATATCCAATGGATGCCACAAAAAAAATATTCTTCGCCTGTAAAATTAAAGCTCCAAAGGTCGACTGAACGTCATATGAAAAGATCATGAATCACTACTAATGGGTATATGTACCAATTCGTCTAATCGTTTTAATCATTTTCCAAATATGCTGAAAACCTTAAGCTTTCCCCTTTTTTCCAGTTATGGCGCATTTACCTATGGCTCCTAATATAGGGATAACAGCATGCGTTGTGTGGTAATTGGGATCGTACTAGGAGCCAAAGCCAGCTTAAATGTGTGGGCACTCCCGCTTAATCTACCAAAGCATTCACTTGTCCAATTAGGGATTCTCTGGTTCATTTCGGCAACTATCTTACCACCTCGAAGCGGTTGGCAGGCATGTCAAAATACTTCTGTATTTTTTAAAGAAAATATATCTGTGATTCTGAAAAAAAAGAATATTCCTGGTTCTCCCACTAGAATTTCAAACCCTTTGAAGACGACCTGATTCATCAAATCATAAACTTTGGAAAAAAGATTCACAAAACGAATTTTTTATACATGATTTTTTTTGACTGCTACACTCCTATAAATGATTAGTCCACCAATTGGCAACCCATAGGAGATTTAGTTCCTTACCCCTTTCTTTGTATATATTGTAACCATTTTTTTTTTTTTTAAAAAAAAAGTGGTAAGCTGGACTGAACCAAACACATCGGGTTTCCATGCAGTATGTCACCAACTAAAACCATGGAGAAAAGTAGTGATGCAGCTAAAGCAGTTATTATAGTTCAACTACCTTTCAATTAAATTGAGCTTTGTATTATGCTAAAGATGCTATTCCAATTACTTTTCTTCAGGTTAGCCCAGATCTATATGGGGACAACTATCCTAGGTTCTTCACTTATTGGACAGTAAGTATTAGAAACTGTGATGTAATCGTTTAATTTCCCTCCATCTTGTTTCCTCATTTAAACATGATTGAGATCACTAGTTTACCCTTGAAAGGTCAGTATGGAACATAATTCATAATAAATAAATAGAAAAAACAAATGCTAATCTCCATTAATTTACAGAACGATGCATATCAAGCTACTGGATGCTACAACTTGCTCTGCTCAGGCTTTGTTCAGACTAACAACAAAATTGCCATTGGGGCGGCGATCTTTCCGACATCAGCATACAATGGCAGACAATTCGATATCAGCATAATGGTTTGGAAGGTATCACTTAACACAATATCAAACAAATTAAGAGAGAGAAAAAGAGAGAGAGAGAGATAGAGAGAGAGACTAAATAATCTTAGCACATAGGAAATGGGATTTAACCATAAGATGGCTTTTACAGTTATTAAGAAGAAAAAAATAGAGAGATAGACTAAATAGTCATAGCACATAGGTAATGAGAATTTAACTATGAGATGATTTTTACAGTGATTTTGTAAAGTTAGTAGTTTGCATCTTTGCACAAAACACTTTGAATTAGCAAAACTAATATGAATAAGTACTAATTATCTAACATGTGCCGCGTAGTATAATATATAACAACATAATTAAAATCATAGAGAAAAACTCTCATGCTTGCTAATATGCACATATGAAAAAGATGACCCTATAGTTCAAAATGTTTATTGTACAGGATCCAAAGCATGGACATTGGTGGCTCGAATTTGGATCCGGGCTACTGGTCGGATACTGGCCATGGTTCTTGTTCAGTCATTTGAATAAACATGCGAACATGGTACAATTTGGAGGAGAAATTGTTAACAGTAGACAATCGAGATTTCACACGTCAACACAGATGGGCAGTGGTCATTTTGCAGGAGAAGGTTACAGAAGAGCATCTTATTTCCGAAATTTACAAGTCGTCGATTGGGATAATAGCTTAATTCCATTATCAAACCTTCGACTTTTGGCTGATCATCCAAATTGCTACAGTATACAAGGAGGGACTAGTAGTGCATGGGGAAATTATTTTTACTATGGAGGACCTGGAAGGAACATTAAGTGTCCCTAAAGGAAATGGATAAAGGGATGAAAGTTTTTACAATTTTTTTATTATTATTTACTTTCGGGTTTCCTCTCGAGATTGTTAATCAGTTTGAGTTATTTTATATGGGTTTTTTTTCTTTTTCTATCTATTTTTTTTTCTAACAGGTGATCCATTAATTATACCATCTTTAGGCACTTATGTAAATTTGAAAAAAAGAATAGTGAATATATACTGTTTGTGATTTCTATTTTTTTATGGTCCTTTTTTGAGAAATGATCAAGCAATGCAAGAGCTGGTATGTGATTTAAAAGGGAGGAAAAAAACAATTTTGAAGTGATAGGAAGTGTGGAGCCAGCCTCAACTGAACATCCTACCTCTGTCATTTTAGATCGTAACTCTGTAATTTTTTTTGCTCCAGAACATTGTGAAAACTCGGCGATTCCGTGGACATACCTCAACTTGAGGAATCACGTAAATCTGGTGTTCTTGTGTGTTTGTTCTTGTTCTATTTTTTGTCTAAATTTCGTGTCTCACATATCCTGTTTTAGGGTTCATTCCCTAACATGAAGGAGTAGGGCATTTAGTTAGGAGACACCCAGATGACTAGAGTACCTTAAACCACTATTTTTAAAGGGAAATAATCTCACTTGCACCCTTAAAATAATAGTAACATAATAAAATAATATTGAACTCAGTCATCGTTAAATGCACCTAAGCAACTTGTTTGAGATAAACAATTACTCAGATTAGGACTTTAAAATTTTAAGGAAAATTGTCTCTTTTTTATTGTACGGCCGAAGCTCTCACTGGCCAATCGTCTGTCTTTTTCTTAAAGTCCACCTTATTACCACCTTCTCTCTCTCTCAAATAATCTGTGTTAACACCTCTTCTACTAATAAAAATAAGCATTTAAAAAATACTAACATTCCCCATTTATATATACTCACCATTCTGATGAGAATAGGATTCTTAAAAAGGTTATTGAATGCTATCGTTATTGATAAAATTTTCTTTATTATAACATTGATTGAATTTTGTGAGAAGCAACAAAACTATACTTACACTTACCTTCTCTATTATAACAAAGTTATCCTTATAATTATATCTTCTCTCGCTATTGTTATACTTATTATTGACAAAATTACTTAAAACATTTTCTATATTCTATACTTCTTCATATCTCTCACATCACGTGGGTCTTATTAGGTTTCATCTTCCCACTCTCTTGTCCTTCCATCTCTCTTCAAGAGAATACTGACCACAAAAAAAGTTGGCGGTGGGATGTCAATTTTCCTTGAGTCGATTCGAGAGAAGACATACTAACCACACACACCACACACACAGGGATGCTAAGGAGTGGATCTCCCATGCGTGTTACTGACAAAAAAAAATATAGCGTAATGGGATTACATTCGCATAGACGGTTCACAACGTGGACCTATGAGAATTTCCAAATCTATGCTTTCTTTTTAGCTCTCCAAAGCATTTCTGACTGTGGGTATAATATATATTTAGATTAGGTTATAAGATCATTGATTATCTTACCAAAAAAAAAATCAATGGTTATATTTTATAAAATCCAAATAGTTTAATAGAATTACATGAGCTCCAGTTGAACAGTCAACCGGCCGAAGCAACCCAAATAAATAAATAAATAAAAGAAAGAAAAATATTAAAGAGAGGGGGAAACGAGTATTGACTTGGACGGCAACATCGGTTCCCATGAGGCTTGAAGTACATAGCCAACGAGCACGACTCAACTTATCCCTTACTTGAAGTCTTGGACTCTTGAGCCACAAGCGATTAAAAGAGAAAGAAAAAGTGTTGTTGACGTAGCAAGCTATGGATCCACTTGCGGCTGAGTATACCTACCCAAACAAAATAGATGATGATCAGTTAATGATTAACAATATAACAAGATGTGGCGTTCTGATATGCTGACACGTGTAAGTAATATAACCGGAAACTACCACAAATACAACTGATTTTTTATATCAATAAACGCAAGAGGATAAATTAATCAAAAGAGAGCTTATAAGAATATAAAACAGAGCGTAAACTCAAATAAAAAAAAAACAAAAAAGAATTCAAGCATTATTAAAAAAATTCCTTGTTTAGAAATAACGTAATCCTTCAATAAAATATTTGTTGTATCAATAAATACTTCGACTGATCTTATTTTGATTACGAAAACATTGCATTAGTTCATGAATCCTGATTAAGATTTCGATCTATATGAATATAGATAGACGAAAGAAATAATTAAAAAAGAGATCTTTTTTCCCTATTGCAATTGCATTCCATCTTGAGAGATAGGGTTGGGCTAAGGCATGATCCTTGTAGGTGAGGACCAATATTGGTAAGACCTAGCCCTGCTTGACCCTCCTCTTTGAAAGCCTATCTCTTACATTGACCCACTTTTTTGCGCCTTTACCCTTATCATATAAAGAGTAAAATTTTCCTTTACCTAATATCCTCTCAAGTAGGGTAATTTTTTTAATTACTTATTGTGTAATCGAGTAATTGAACAAAATTCATCATCTCAAAATTTTATCTATTTAAAAGTAATTTACCTATTGAATAGTGGAAAGTCAAATATATGTTAAATAAAATAAATTACATCTCCCTCCTTGGTCTCTCAACGGAGAGGCACACCCTCTCTACGTTGTAACTAATTTTCAAGAGAATTTCAAGCCTAATAGATAGAATGAGTGAGGGGTAGTACGAGAATCAAGCGAATATTTAATTAAGTGTTTGTCTTATATAATGATTATGATTAAGATGGTTTGAGAATTTTGCAAATTTTCATCAGCGTTCGTTTTAAGGGCTCATTATATAAAGATAAGACGGAGAAGAAGATGAGATAAGAGGAAGGGCCTAGGTCTTATCAAGCTTACGATTACCGACAAGGGTCAGGCCCTAGCCCTCGAAGGGCCTGCAGGCCCTGAACTGGCTAGGCCTTTGGGCTTACAAAATAAAGCAAAGTCGGGCTTCTTTCCGGCCCGGCCCAAGTGTAACTGTGAAATGGCGTAGCCCAGCAATAGTTCGGCGCTCTGTAGCTTCGGTATACTCGTCTTAACGTGCGCACCGATGAAAACGAAAGAAATGGCGGGTTAACGTGTGGAACGTTTCAAACGAAAGAAATGGCGGAAATCTCTGTAATCGATCAATCTCAAAGCAGAAGAGACATTCAAAAGTTAAGGTGAGATTTCTATCGGGATTAACTTTCATTCGCGATTTTCTGAGTAGTCAAAGTTAAAGTGTTTAATTCGAACTGTAGTTTCTGGTAGAAAATTTAGGGTTCTAAGGGATTAAGGGTTTGCTTGATGATCCGGTACTAAATTAGAGTTTATTGTTTTATTTAGATTAACATTGTAGTTATTACAAATTTACAATGATAATTAGGGTTTGGAAGAAAAAACTAGGGTTTGGTTTTTTGATTCCGATGTGACAGTTTGTAATAAGGTTTAGTTTGATGCTGTAAAGTGTATCAGTCAAGGAACAAATTATCATCAATTGATCTTCTTCCTCATGGCCTTTTTTGCAAATTATCAGTTTGTAATAAGGTTTAGAACATGTTTAATTGGGGTTCACCTCTTGTTTACAATAATTGAAATTTCTTCGAAGAAAGGGCATATTCCTTAGTCGTCAAATTCTCAATGTAAATAAAAGAAAGAGAGAAAAATAGCAATATTATATCTCATACAGGATGATATTGCTATGATTCTTTTAGTGATTATGTTTATGTACAATATTCACAGTGTAGATTTTCCTTTTGGTTTACTTTAACTGATACAGAATGTGGAATGGTTGAATCTGTTGATGAATAGTCTACTCTTTAGAAAAAAAAAAAAAGTAAGTTCAATGTATCAACTCCTGTTGTTCGCTACGGAATGTCTCCAATTTCATTTATGAATTATGACTTGCCAGGATTATATCTCAGTCTACTTCTCTTCATCTAGACTATTCCACAATCTCTATATCTGCACCAGTTTCTTCAATTCCAGCTGACAGTGAACATGAATCTCCGGTCAAGCAAAATGAGCTTTAAGTTCAACCTGTAGAAACTCGACAGACTGCCTAACCAGTAAATGGATGGGTGGGTAAACCAGCAATTTTTTATCCCGTGGATCCGTTTTATCTCTTCATAGCATAATTACCAGAGCGAGAAGCGAAAACGAGAAACAAAGCGAAAGCAAGAAGCGGGAAGCGAGACTCAAAAAAACCTTAGGAAACGGGAAGCGAGAAATGAGATATAGACTCCTCATTCCCATTATGTTATTTATGGGTAGTTATACTTTTGATTTTATCTTACATGAGATTTTTGTAGAAAAGTAGGTGTCATAGGTTTCAAACCGACAATACTTGCTTAGAGTCTACACCCTAGGCTATAGATTGTGGTCAACCACATCACTTCACACATATAGTTCCCTTTGACTACTAGATGAGACGTGATGGAAGCGAGCTTCCTATGAAGAGAGTCAGTTCGAGGAAACAAGCTTCCTAGGAAGCGAGTTTGGGAAACGAGCTTCCCATCTTGTACATAGCTTCTCGGCAACTATGCTTCATAGGTCCCCTGCTTTTAAGTTATCACACTGGGTTCTGTATAGTTTTTTTTTTCCTTCACGTTTTTCATTTTTTACTTTAGGTCAACGATCTATCCAGAACCATAAACCAATATAGTGAAAGAGAGAGGTCCTAGCTTCAGGTCGTAATAATCAGCGTATTCTCTCTTGCAAATCAAATTTTGGGACCATTTTCAAGCCACAATAGTCTGTATCAGGGATTATTTTAGTCTACGAAGAATCTTCGGTAGGACAAACCAAATGGATGGTACCATATGTGGTGCATGTGTGCATTATGACATTCGTAGAATTCTGACTGTTTTGCCAGCAGGGACTTCTGATTTTCATGCCACCTAAACTTTGGTCCTCAAAACATTTGCAAGTAACCCCATAACTTCTACAATGGATTTTGCTTCATTCAGATAATTATGGGGCCGTTTGGATACACTTCCGTTTTTCTGTTTTTATTTTTTATTTTTAAAAATTGGAAACAACTTTTTGTTTTTAATTTTTTAAAATAGGGAACACATTTGGTATTAGTAACTGTCACTTATTTAAAAAAAAGAAAAACAAAAAAACACGTTTGGTAAATATGATTAAATAATTTCAATTCATGATGGTGGTAGTGGTGAGTGATGGCGGTGGGTGTAGTGTGGTAGTGAGTGTTGGTAATGGTGGCGGTGGTGTGGTGGTGGTGATGGTGGCAGTGGCGGTGGTGGTGGTGGTGATGGTGATGGTGATGGTGGCGGTGGTGGTGATGGTGGCGCTGGTGGCGGTGGCGGTGGTGGTGGTGGCGGTGGCGGTGGTGTGGTGGTCGTGGTGATGGTGGCGGTGGTGTGGTGGTCATGATGGTGGCATTGGTGGTGGCGGCGGTGGTGGTGGTAGTGTGTGGCAGTGGCGGTAGTGTGGTAGTGGTGGTGATAGTGGTAGTGGTGAGTGATGGCAGTGGGTGTAGTGTGGTGGTGAGTGTTGGTGATAGTGGCAGTGGTGTGGTGGTGGTGATGGTGGCATTGGTGGTGGTGGTGATGGTGGCGGTGGTGGTGGTGTAGTATTGTGGTGGTAATGGTGGTGGTGGTGGTGGGTAGTGGGTGGTGGGTGGTGGGTGGTGGGTGGTGGGTGGTGGTGGCGGTGGAGGTGATGGTGGGTGGTGAGTAGTGGTGGTGGTGGTAGTATTATGGTGGTGGTGGTGATGGGTGGTGATAGTGGGTTTGTATTTTCTATTTTTATTTTTTGTTTTCAAAAAATGAGGTAGTAGAAAATTTTGTTTCCTTGATTTTCAAAAATTTTGTTATTAATTTTTAAAAACAAAAAGCAGAAACATGTTTACCAAACATGTTTTGTGTAAAAATGTTCAAATTTTTGTTTTTAAAAACAGAAAACAAAAGTGCAACCAAACGGGGCCTATATAATTCCATACATTGTAATGATCAGTTTCTTGGACTGATAGCAGGCTATTAGCAGTCATGCGTAAAACATATCAAGACTAGCAGCTGTGATATATCAAAACTAGCACCCATTGGTAATTCTTTATGATGTAGAAAAAAAAAAAATCTTGGACTGATAGCAACCATATGTACTGTTGTAACATATCAAAACTAGCAGCCTTGATAACACTTTTTTCCAATTTTATTGTAATTAATATAATGCAATCTGTTTACTGAGTACAACGTTGTCTGATGCATAGTATTTCTAATCAAAGACAATAGTGACATATGGCAGGTTAAGAAATAAAAATCGAGCAGGAAGCCACATCGCCACTTCCAATGAGATGAGTTGTGCATCACATGCCTGAACCTGCTCAGCTAGCCACTGTTCATGACTCATTATGGTGTCTCTGAAACTGTAAGGTAAATCACCTTGTTTATTTATTTGACACAGAACTTGACTGAAGCAGGTCGGAAGAACTCGAATCAGGGATGGCAACTCGACAGTTCTAACCATGTTGCTGATACTGATCTCCCTTAGTTTCCACATATCGAAATGAAGAGACCTAGTACGAATGCAAGGGTGCTAATGCCAATACCGTCTATACTGTAAGTGCCTCCAATGTATAGTTGTGCATACATAGACTTATATGCACTACAGAATTGCATGTCTAAAAGACATCTTAGGTTGTGGATTGACATAATCATCTGTGGATCAATGCACGGGTTTGCTTCCAAAGCTTCTGTGCTTCCAATTCATCATTTGCTAGACCCGAACAGTTACTCTCATTACAGTCTGCAAAATATTTCCCACTCATCCCATTTGTTCTTGGGCTGAGAGCAACATAGCATGTGGTTGATGCACCCTGGAGGGAAATCGAAAAAAGAAAACTAAATACTGTTAGATCAAAGTCACTCTACAAAACTGATGTAACTTTTAAAAACAAAACAAGCTGGTAATGTTCTGTAACAAACCTGAGATGTTGACTTTAGAAACTTTGATGCGAGAAGGAACAGCGAATCTGCACAGAATAATTCAACATAGTTTAGATTTCTACTTCTAATTGGAACTTGGGTTTGTGGCTTTCAGAATTAATAATGATTTTTGGTAGTAATAATATTTGCCTGTGATAAAGCCTTTATGATCCCTTATAATCCCAGTTTTCACAATTCCTGGATGGACTGCATTGATAGTTACTCTCGCATTCCTTGCCTGTAAGATGCCATGAAAAATACTTTCATTAAGACCAAATAAAAGCACTTTATTTCTGAGTTTACTATTATTGTATAAAGTTCTGTCTTGTTACTCCTGTATGCTTTATGGCTCCTAGGTATGACAATGGGCTTCCGAATGACAAAACACTGTTTATATTCTCTTTGGTTTCAGGTTGTCATCAATCCTAAAATTGATACAAGAGCGAAAAATAAGAAAGAAAAACAAACTCTACCTTCAGCTGTCTTGCCATTTCCTTGGCATGCAATATATTAGCCAATTTCGACTGGGCATAGGCACATGTCCCATTGTACCTGCATAAGTGAGCAATATATAAGTATGTGGATTGTACATTAATATTTAGCAGATGGATTCATTGTAGGTATCAGGTCCTTATTGTTATAGGGCAGTGTTTTAAAACCTGAAAACTTGACTGGACTCGGCTTGGAGTTTTGCCGAGTAGAGTCAACTCGGAAACTCGGGCAAAACTCATCCAAATAATGACACCTAAAACTTGGATATATATAATATTTTTCTAATACCATATATATGGTATAATTTCAAAATTAATGATAAAACATGCTTATAATGAGATATAGAATTCAATATATACTAAACACCCCTCTTTACTAAAGGTAGGTGGTGTGTGTTAAAATGATATTTTTCTAATACCACATTAGCGGGTGGCACATGCGATGCACGTGAGAGAGAGGGAAAGGAGTTAACCACAATTAATAGGAGTTAAAAGGGACACGTGTTAATCCGTGGGTGCGATTGAACTCACTAGTGGCACATGCAATGCATGTAAGAGTGAGGGGAAGGAGTTAACCACAATTAATAGGAGTTAAAAAGGTCATGTGTTAACCCACGGGTGTGATTGAACTCTCCCTGAGTTGTGATTCAAAATAGATAGATGAGCAAGAGTAGTTTCGAAATTAAATCAAAGGTAAGGGGTAGTTTAGGAATTAAAGCAAACATTAAATCAAAGTTTTGTTTTTATATAAGGGTAGTATAAGAATTTCAGAAAAATCATCTACGACTGCCTCTCTCATTATAATAGTAAAGATATATGGTATAAATTCAAAATTAATGATAAAACATGTCTAAAATGAGATATATAATTTAATATATACTAAACACCTATATTTTGTTTTGTATTTATACTTAGGGTGGGTGGAGTGTATTAAAAAAAAAAAAAACATAATTTGATCACTCGGGTAGACTGGTTTACTCAATTTTTTGTTATAAAAAAAAAATACATAACTTTGGTGAGTCGGGGTGAGTTACTCAATTTTTGGTGTCACTTCTGCGTTTTTCCTCAAACTCGACTAAGTTTTAATACAGAGTTATAGGGTACCCATGGAGATGGTCCATGGGTGATGGGTCCCATACCGTATATGTAATTAACATTTAGAGCTAGAAGGGATCACCATTCAACCTCTTTTGAGTTTTGACAGCCAAATGAATTTCTTCTGGCTCGAACGAAAGAGAAAGTGTCTATGCCGGTGCAGTGGATCATTACATTTAAAGTTGTATTGAGAAATTTAAAGTGAGGGAAAGAAAATATACTTCTCAGGGTTGAGCATATGACTGAATTGGAATCCATCTCTTTTCACCCAACTGTGAATTGCAGAAGAAACATTGACTATTCTTCCTTCAATTCCTGTTTCTGCTGCTGTCTCTACCATTTTCTCTAATAGCAGTTCTGTTAATAAACAATGCCCTGCAAAATAAAACTTTCAGGAAAAAGAATAGACAAGAATATTTATTCAAAAACCTACTTTTTTCTCTTTTAAGACCCAACTTGGGGGTTGTGGCTGGTATGGTCAGCCCTTGCCCAAGAACTAGTCCCAGCTAGGGCTGAACCAACTCGCACCCTAGGTCCGTAGAATGGGAAATTGTATAGTTTTGAGTCAGGCCTTGAAGTCTTTTTCTAGTTTAAAGATGCACCAATGGATGGGGATAAACACCTAGAGGAGACCCCACCATGAGATGAAAATGATGATCCTTCTGTGGACTTATTAATAAACACTACAGAGTATTTATGTATGGACTGTCACAAGCATTTGATTGGGTCTACTTTGAGTTATCCAAGATAACAAGTAAGAATATGGGAAATTACCCAAGTAATTTGTAGCAAAGGTCATCTCAATTTTGTCTTCAGAGAACTCCAATTTCTGAGAGAACTTCCCAGCGTTGTTTCTGCAAAGTGATTTTGTTGGAAACAATATCAATATCATTTGAAATACTACCTACAATTAGAAAAGAAAATCTCTCTCTCTCTCTCTCTCTCTCTCTCTCTCTCTCTATATATATATATATATATATATAATCTCCTTAATTCAATTTATTTATAGATTTAAACAAAAGCAATAAAACAAAATAAAACTCACATGAGGATATTAAGTGGTAATCCTAGAGACACAAATTTTGAGCAGAATCTCTTGATTGAAGCAAATGAACTTAGATCAATCTCCAACAAGATGATTGTAGCCTGTGGGGTTTCCTCTAGGATCCCCTCCTTCACCTCAGCAGCTCTCTCCAAGTCCCTTGCCGGAATTACAAGCATCACCCCTCTCTTTGCTAATACTCTGGCGGTTTCAGCTCCGATGCCAGACGTTGCCCCTTTTATGACAAAGCAGAAGGCAGTAAGAATGATTAATCAGATACAATTCAAGAATCTGTAACATAGCTTCCAGAAGTTTATTTTTTGAGGGGGAAAAAAAGATGAAAAGTAATATGATTGAGATAATACCCATGAAATTACAGTTAAGTAGATTGAAAAATAAGAACAAAGCCATGAAAGAGAACCATCTTTGATATTATGAAACTAGCTAAAAAGAGACCCAACAGAAGACAGTTTATTTGGTAAACAGGAGAAATACATATTCTAACTCTTTTTCATAAATAGATTAAGCTTAACAAAACCTTTAAATAGAAAGGGCATGATTACTCTACTATTATCCAAAAAAACAGTGATCTTGTATGAGCCAATGACAAGAAGCTATTCAAAAAGGCAAAACATGTCCTGTAAAGGAACCAACAAGAAAAACAACTTAGAGAGAGAGAAAGAGAGAGAGAGAGACTCTAAAGCTTTCTCCAAAAGCAGGTTCTGTCTTCATGAAAACTCAATTAATTAATTAATTAAATTTTACTTAAATTAGAGAAAAAAACACTAAGAAAATTGTATTTTTTAGGAAATTCTCTCAATTTTTCCTAGCAAGGAGATGATAAGGAAAGGGAAGAAAAATACATGAAAGGGAAAATTAACATAATCTCTCAAGCCAATGCAAGTTAAATGGTCAAAATTTTTTACAGAAAATTATACTTTATTCCACTTAATTACATACTTTACACTGATTGCTGTCTTAAAAAAAAATTCAATCCTCTGAACTAGCTAGCCAAATCCAAACACTCAGTTAAAAAATAATTTTTTTTTTTTTTTAAGTATTAAATCTACAAAACACATTCTGGAATCCATAGGAGAAAGGAAGCAATATAATGACACAATTAGTAGAAATTTTATTATGTTCTTTGGAAAAAAAAAGGATTATCTGTGACTAACCAGTGATAATGGCTGTTAGAGGAGAAGGAAGTAAACATGAAGCATCTTCTGTAACTTGCTCAGCAGTAGAATTTGATCCAAACCCACTTGGGCCTGCAACACCTGCTAAATACCTTAATGTTTCCTTCATGGGGTGCAACCTTAGAACGTTAGAAGCAAGAGAAGGTCCCAGGTGAGCCACATACATTGATACATATATCGAACTCCATATATATAAGAAACTAATAGTAAAAATCCACCAATCTTTTAAAGTCATTTTTTAATTATTGTTCTTCCTCATTGGGGGGGGCTCTCACATTTCTAGTTTTCTACGCCCTTTTTTCTTGTTCTTTTTTTGTTTGTATTTGATATTTGATTGGTTGGCTGTGACAATGCTACAATTCCCCTATCAGCGACTTCTTGTCAGCAAATCATCTCTTTGAGAAATTAAAATCCCAGAATTCCAAGAGATAATAGGTGAGCCAGGGGTTATGATAATGTGTGAGAAATATATACAAGACCTAATTGTATACTTATCCTTCTCTCTTTATCTATCTATATACCAAATACACTCCCAAATCCTAATCATTTAATTCAATTGTTAAAGGGTCAAGATTAGAGTTGATTATTAGGAAAATGTTGTATTAGAAAAATAATAATGTGATATCTATAAAATACACATGATAATTTTCAATTAGTATCTCATATCTAGATTGATATGAATTAGGTTGATTGAGATTATGATTAGATTATGTAGGTTATCTTTCTTTCACTTGTCTATCATTCTCTATATAAACCTTTCTTAGGATAAATCAGTTTCTTTTCATGGTATTAGAGTCATTGATAAGTTGATTACATTTTAGCTCTTATTTTTCTCTTTTCTGGTGGGTGGTGCGCCGAAACGGTAGTTTTTTTTTTTCAAAGTGCAGATGATACTTCATGTGCTTTCAAAAGAAGATCATAACAATTTGATCTAGTAGGTGGTGGCTTCGACAAACTCATAAAAATGAGCGAGATGCAACAGAGATAGACTTCAAAGACTTACTATGACTACCAATGGATATTCTAGTTATTTATGAATAAATTTCAAAGATTAAGGAAGATTAAGTGCTGACATTTGTAATCAATTGCATGCTCATCTCCAAAAGACCATACAATTGTGGGAAGATGATAGAGAATGAAGTAGGATAATAAAGTGTGATGAGATACACTAAATCTCATCACAAGGTGAATTGAATTTGAATCAAATAGATTAGGTAAAATTAGATTAAATTTGATTTGGTTGGGGTTTCCTTCTAACAAAAATATTGAATTATCTATTTAGACCATCTTTGTGTCCTTATAATTTAATCAAGTTTATCAATAATATTCAATTTATTTACTTATGTGACATTAGAAAAGACAAAATAAATCAAGTCAAACCTCCCTTAGGGGTTAGCCATAAATAGTTAGGATTCAAGAATATATTTGGGAGTACCCATACATACTCTCTCTCTCTCTCTCTCTCTCTCTCTCTCTCTCTCTCTCTATATATATATATATATATAGACACATGTTTTCTAATGGACATTATAAAAAATGAGAGTTAATTATATGGAAAAGAAGGAATGCAAACCACTTTGAGAGAAAGTTATCGTAATTCATCAAAGGACCAAGGTTCATATTTTGGTGATGGAGCAGCTAGAACAAATGAAAGTTTATTAATATAGCTATTTGGGAAAAAAGCGAATGACCAGACTATTGTCAAAGTTAATTCAGGGTGATTCTAGAAAGACCAGACTATTGTCAAAGTAACAAAGTTAGGGTGATTCTATAATTGTAGTCGAAGCTTGGACAATCTTTGAATCTTTCAAACTTGTAGAATCTAGATGTTGGAGCAGCATTAAAATCATCAGCGATGCTAAAGTTCTAATTGATTTGATCTCTAGTTGAGAATGTAATTATCCTTTATTACACAACATTAAGAGCCTCATTTTTGAATTCCGGTATCCATTATGTTTGCGGGAAGAACCATTGTACATCAAGCATCTCTTTTGGTAAAATGAAGACTATCTTATGTAGGTGTTACAAATATCATGACAATCAATATCCAATGATCTTCCCATGGAAAATTCTCCAAATCTCATACCCCCTTTGCGGGTTAGTGACCTTTAATTTCTAATTAATCAAATTAAAAAGTAATTGTAGCTGGAGTACCATCAATAAGGATAACTGGTCATCATTAGCTATCTAATCCTTTTTTGAGTTGTTTGGGAGAAACCTAATAAGCAGAGCAGGTGGTTAAGATTATTTTGTGAAGAATCAACAGTCTAGAACGATGACATTGTATAGAGGATCAACATATTATTATGGCTCGAACATAGAAGCAAAGGGTGAGCTTCGGAGCCCCGGGTCTCAATTTCGGTAAGCATAGCCAACCTGCTAGCCATGCCACTTGCTCTTCCCAGAACTACACGAAATGCGTAGTATGAGTAGAGCGGAAAAGTAGAAGGAAAGTGATTAAAAACTCTCGATGGTAAGTCCTATGGAGAGCTGGATTTTGGATTTAACATCCAAAAGAGCAGTGATAGGTGTACCTGAGAGTATTTAAGGAGGGGGGGGGGGGTTGGCATGGACCTCATTAGGTATGCAAATGGATATCACAGGTATGTTAACTATTTTCCTATCCAAAACAAGCAAGTTGTCAGACTTTAGAGCTGAGAGATCTGTCACACGTGCATAACTTTTAAATGAAGATTATTTCTTGAGAAATTCAATATTCACAATAAATAAAAGACAAATTACTGATCGGATTACTTTTGTTGCGAATCACATGACCTTGCCACTCTTTCCGTGTCGTTTGAGCCCCTCCTCTTTGGATCGGATTTGGTTTGGCCTTTGCCAAACCAAAACCCTCTAGTGGCACTAAAAAGCCTTTTTAACTGCTCTTTTAATTCTGTTAAAAAAGTTTAACTCCTTAAATTAAGCCTTTTTGTATAAAAATTAAGGTTAGATTCCCGGCGAGTGAATTTTAACCACAGTTAATAAGTGTTAAAAGGGACATATGGCAACCTGTAAAGAATGGTTTGGATGGGCCTAATCCAATTTTCCTCCTCTTGCGATTGGAGAATGATGGATGGCGTTTAAACATTTGACGGAGTAAAACAGAGCAATGAGGTTCTCTTCCTGTGAACTGACAATGCAAAGGGGACCCTTTGGTCTCCCTCCTCCCACAACACATTCATAATCATGCCAACTTTTAGGAAACACTTCTCTTGTAGTTCCACATGTGATCTTCCTTCACTCATTTACTCATTTATTTATGCATACCCACAACAAGAAATAAAGCAATAAACATGGACATGAAAGCCATTTTAATACTATAAATGCTTGATGGAAACAATGTCAATTTTACCATGATTTAAAGCAAAAAAGAAGAGCATGATTACTAAAAAGTAAATTTGATTAGGGTTTTGACAAGTTCCAATTTAAATTAGGTCTTGCACATAATTAATTTGTTCACGGACATTACCCACAATCCGAATTGTCTATGTGTAAGCTGTTTGCAAGCGGGATTTTTTATCCTCGAAGCTTGAATGTTCAAAGATTTTGAACTCATGTTTGTTGGTATTCCACAATCAGACCTAACCAATTGAGTGCAAGCACAGATGATAAATATTATATTATTGTTAATTCTAAATTAGGTGAATTGTAATTTGTCTAGCCTCAATTGATGAAGAAGAAAGAAAAAAGATGAAAATTATCCACTAAGTTGTTTTTGGATGGCCAATAAATGTTTTGTTAAAACAAAAAAGTGTAAATAATAGATGATTGTGATCATTCAACTGGTACTGGTGCCATGATGTAGCGATGTCTATTCCTGTCACCAAACACCCCTCTTGTCTCACTCTCTAGACTAATGCATATGAATGGACTAGTCTAGACTCTAGACATAAGTTTTTTTTTTTGGTTGATAGGGTAGCGTGGTGGTTAGTGAGTTGCAGTAAGGGTGAGAACGAGATTTTAATGCATAAGCAAGTTGGCATCCTTGTATCTACCTACTTAGGTAGAGTTTGGTAACACTAATCTAATAAGCTCTAAATAGGTAGAAATTATTTGAAAATTGTGTTTAGTTGGACTTTAGATTGTTAAGTTGAAGGTTAATTACATGTCTAAATTCATTTTTAAAGTAAGGTTTTACCTCTTATTAAAAAAAGTATCTCATAACAACTTTTTTAATAAGAGGTAAAACCATACTTCAAAAAGATGTAGACATGCAATTAACCTTCAACTTAACAATCTAAAGCCCAACTAAACACAATTTTCAAATAATCTCTATCTATTTAGAGCTTATTAGATTAGTATTGCCAAATTCCACCTTAATTTCGACAAAAATTAAGAAATGGAGAAGTATTTTGTTATAGAAAATTAATAAAATAGATTTCTTTATCAAATTAGTCTACTTTGTCAATTCGAGATGTATCAAATTTCAAGCCCACCATTTTTCTTCTTGGAAAATTCACTTTTCTCATTTGACAAATGACATGCATTTAGTCTAAGTCATATTTTCTCATCTTGCCATCAAACAATTGAACTCCCTAAGTTCAATTGCACCCACAAGTAGGGACATAGCTAGGATTCTCTTGCAGGGGGCTTGATGGAATTTGGCTCGATTCTAGATTTTCTGGAGGCACCGCTCGGGCTGAGCTAGGCGGAGCTGGGTGTTGCTCGAGCAGTTTCGTGGCTAAACAAGTGGAGGCCCTAGAGCATTCTGCTCAGGCGGAGCTAGATGCCGCTCGAGCGCTCTTAGGCGGGCTGGGTCCCAAATTTGCTTGGAAACTCCTATTTCAAGAGGGGTTGCTTCTCTTGTATAAACTTATAAATACATAGTTATAGGTTCAGGGTTTGTAAGACATTAAGGAATGCATTGAGAGTAAAAGACAATAGAAATGGTTTAAGTATACTAGGGCTTGGAAAATGTTGAAGGGAAGATAGACATGGATTCTTCTTTGGGTTCATTGAGAAGGTAACCTGAGTGGGGTGTACAAAGAGCTTTGGACTTGGGTTGGGAATTAATCTGAGAGGGGAGTGATCTTGTACTGATTTCTCAAGTTTTCTCTTAATAAAGAAGAAGTAACCAGATCTTGACCCGTGGATGTGGGCAGGTTATTGCCGAACCACGTATATCTCTTATTTTCTTTATGGTGTGTGCTTCTTTATCTTTTCTGTCAAGGGTCTAGTATTCTCAATAGGGATAACAATGGGGGTTCGGGGGCAATGCCCCAAAAAAAAAATTTTGAGGACGAAGTTCATAGGTCATCATGTCTGTTTGTATCCATTTGTATAAATTTATTCTTTTTTTCTCAAAAGTTTAAGGGGTTCTAGTGCCCCCATCCTCCGACTCTGCCCCTCTCCCAGGCTAATAATAGTATGTTGGGAAAACAATAGACTCGACAGAAAAGATAACAAACACACACAAAGGAGCACAAGAGATATATGTGGTGTAGACCCGGGATTTTAACCCCCACTCCCGATCAGGATTGAACCCGAGGAGGAATAGTGCTAAAAATGTTGAAAAGAGCGAGTCGCCACCTATTTAGATTGTGAGGGAAAATAGGGTCCCTTAAAAGATTGGATAAGGCTTTGGTCTGGAAATAGAGTTCAAGGTAAGGGTTCATTTGAGTCAGGGGAAGGTGTTAGGCACCCCTAAACTCTCATCCGGAGATGGTTACCTACTCCTTAAGTCTGAATTAAAGTGGGGAAACCATAAGAGAAACTTGTATTTCATCTATATGTTTGACAAATATTGTACAAACAGTAATGTATATGTTAATGTAAGTTGGGACAGGATAGGGGTTCTATCCTAGGTGAGCTGAACCCGATCAGGGTTGCCTACGTATCCACAGTCAGTGGAATCAAGACACACGTAGTTCCAGATGGGTAGTTGATAGTTTGATTTGTTGGGTGTTTGGATTATGGGTGTTTGACAAGCTGAGATTGGTATTTGGATGTTAGGGTGTTTTTGAATGGTTCAGGGGTTTTTGCTCCTGTTAGAGGAGCAAGGTGACCTTTTAAGCTCGTGCTGAGGAGCGTTTGGACAGTTTTGGCTCATGTCAATGAGCACTTGGACAGTTTTAGCTCATGTCAAGGAGCCTATGGGTTTAGGGTTTAATGAGATTTGAAACAGGGTTTGAGCGGAGTTTCTAGACAAAAGTTCGACTAGGTGGGTAAGGTTTGACCTAGGGTTTAGTTAAGGTTTAACTAGAGGTCACTAAGGTCTACCTAGGGTTAACTAGGGTTCAGGTAGGGTAACTGGGGTTTAGGTAGGGTAACTAGGGTTTAGGTAGGGTAACTGGAGTCAACTAGGGTTTGATTAGGGTTTAGGTAGGGTTTAGGTGAGGTTTTGAATCAAGGTTTGAGCCGAGATTCGGACAGGGTTTCGACAGGGTATGGTATGTTTGAACCGAAGTTCGGACAGAGGTTGGACAGGGTAAGCCGGGTTTGAATAAAACCGGGCAGAGGTTGGACAGGGTAAGCCGGGTTTGAATAAAACCGGGCAGGGGTTTGACAGGGTAAGCCGGGTTTAAGTAAATCCGGGCAGAAGTTCGACAGGGTAAGCCGGGTTTTAAGTAAAACCGGGCAGGGATTCGACAGGGTAAGCCGGGTTTTGAGTAAAACCGGGCAGGGATTCGACAGGGTAAGCCGGGTTTAAGTAAAACCGGGCAGGAGTTCGACAGGGTAAGCCGGGTTTTGAGTAAAACCGGGCAGGGGTTCGACAGGGTAAGCCGGGTTTAAGTAAAACCGGACAGGGGTTCGACAGGGTAAGCAGTCTAAGTATTTAAAAACAATAAAATAATTAAAACTAATAAACGACTAAGCAAACGTCAGAGTTTCGGCGATTTTACCTTCCGGGAAACCCAAAAGGGTCTCTGAATTAAGTGCTCCCGAGAACGATTCTTCGAAATCGAGTTCCCGGGATCGCCAACGCCAAAAGGTAGATTTTCGAAAGAGGAGAGAGAAGAGAGCAAGTGGAAAGGAATGAAAAATGAAGGAAGGGGTGGGGGGGTATTTATAGTTCTTCAAAACGTGGTCCGCGCCTTTTTAAAGGGCGCGATTTACTATATTTTAATGAATAGTAAAGCGGTATGAACAGTGAGTCGGCAACGCGTCGGCAACGCAATATTTCTAAATCCGCGCCTTTTAAAAAGGCGCGATTTACAATATTTTATTATTTAGCAAATAAAGATATTAAAAATGAAGTTTACTGTACAAGTGGGGCCCACAGGTCCCGCGCCTTTTAAAAGGGCGAGCTTGCCCCTTAGGGCCTGTTTGGGTCTTCAAAAATGAGTTTTTTTGGGTTTTTTTGTTTATGCTCCTATTTGCCGAGAAATTGTTTTTGTCGTTTTAAACCTATTCTGAGCCCATGAATAGTCAAAATTGAGCTGATAAAATCCAGAAAAATCTTCGAGATAAAACATGGATTTTTCAGCACTTTTCAGGGGCGTTTTGGTCATTTTACGCTATAGGGGCATGTCGGTCATTTTCAACCGTTTTAAGTCCGATTCAACTCCAAAAATAGCCAAAATTGATCAAAAAATTTATAAAATCATTTTAAACAAAATGAAAACTTTTCAGCACTTTTTCAGGGGCATTTTGGTCATTTTTCACCCGAGGGGTATTTTGGTCAATTTTTACCTGTGGGGCATTTCTCGGAAATCGAAGCACATGGAAAGATGGTTTTAAAAATGGATTTTTTAAAGGGTTTTTAGAGGTATGCAAGGTGATTAAGGGGGTGCAAAATTGGGGTGTTTACATGTGGTTCGACAATAACATGCCTACATCCACGGGTCAAGATCCGATTACCTCCTTCTTATTCAAAGAAACCTTGAGGAACGAATACAATAGCACTCAACTCACCTTCGTAATGAAACCCAGAGAAGAATCTCTGTCTATCCTCCCTTAAACATTTCCCAAGTCCTCCCTTAAACATTTCCCAAGTCCTAGTATGTTTAAACACTTTCTATTATCTCTCACTCCCAATGCTTTTACTTTTGCATTAGCTTAACAAATCTTATACCTATAACTACATATTTATAGGCATATACAAGAGTCCTAGACAAAACAGAAACACTCCTCTTGAAATAGGAGTTTCCCAAAGTAAAAAACGGAATCAAACTGCGTTAGACCGCTCAAGCGGCGCCTAACGCCGCCCGAGCGGATCGCTCTAGGGCCTTCAAGCCAAATCTCTTGCGCAACAGCTCAAGCGGCGCCCCACCTCCGCTCGAGCGGAACTTCTAGGTTTTTCCAAATCAAGCCAATCCTCACATAGTATACTAGCCCCCCTGGGCCTCATGTGGCTCTGCCCCTACCCATAAGTCAATACTTGTCCCTTTTTATCCCTAATAATTGTGCTTAAGATTTACTAATCCTTAAACAATCTAATATTAGTTTTTAGGGAAAAAATTAACCCTAGGGTTAAGAATTTTTCACCATAGGGTTAATTTTTTTGAAATTCTTTTTTAAAAAGACAAGTTTATATTGTTGAACGGTTAATTAATCTTAACAATGTTAATAAGGACACATGTTAACTTGTGGGTGCGATTGAACTTGGGGAGAGACGCGATTGACTGTAATTCGATCTCACCAAGTGCTATCAATGCAAATAAAAATAGAGGTTTTCTACCAATTTCCCAACAACCTAGTGAAGGAGAAGAAAAAGAAAGATCCAAGACAACCTAAACATGACCCTAAAACCCTTGGGCCCAATTGTAACAACCATGTCTCCCCTCCATTAATGAAATTTCCTAACTGAATTGATGCATTGAACAAAGTTGAGAAACCATTGCCGACAAACCCTAAAATTTCTTCAGGGCAATCATATCATCCAACCTTTTACTGTTCATTAAATTTAAGGGAACACCGACATGCATGTGCCATGTGGTAGTGTATTTTCATGTGGATTGTCTGAAATCCATTCTTATTTGTTGTAGTGTGACAATTGATATATCCATCATTTGGCCCAACTTCAAATGTTAGGCTCTCTAACTCACATACTCATTAACCTATACTAACACAGCTAGCTTGGGTTGCGGCCTAACCGTATTTGCCATACTAAAAAAAGTAAGAAAAGAAAACAAAGGAACCCCCACTTTTTTTTTTGCTAATCCAACACAAGAAAATTAGTAATAAAAATATTAAAATTAAATAAATATTAGACAATGTTTTTCCATGATTGGTCTCATGACTAGTAAGATTCTGAGAAAAGGTTATTTGTCTCCATCTTTCATGCACCAAATCTAACAAAAAAAAGAGGAGGATTTTAAAAATGTGAAATCAAAGTCCAAGAAAGATTTCCACAAGAATTTGATTGTGGGATTCTCATGTAGCTTGAGAATTGATTGAAAACAAGAACATACCTCCCCCTTACCGACAATAGCTTTGAAAACATAGAAGTTGTTCTCCTAACAGAAGATTAATAAGATAATGTATTCATTAAAGCTTGGAGGGTGGAAAGGTGACATGGAATTAAAGGCACTAACAATTTGTTGGTGGGTGGATATTACGTGGATGAGGAGAAATGGGTGCAACTTTGATGGCGTGGCCGAAGTTTGGCCGCTGAGTATCTATCTGGTTGTTTAGATTAGGTTGCAAATATGGGTAACATGGCATGACAAGCGCTGGGAAGGAAGTGCTGGTACGGTTTTTTACTGCATTCACCATTGTGAGTACGGACTAGGAGTCCGTTAGCGATGGTAGTCTGTTGGGCAATGAATGTTAGTTCCCTTTCAGTTGCCTTTTTTTTGTTAGGAGAGTCCTGATTAGGGGTGACATCGAGCGAAGCCGAGTAGTGGTGTGTTCAAGCTTGTTCGTTTATTAAACGAGCTCAGATATCGAGCTGAGCTGAGTAATGGTGTCTTGTTCGTTTATTAAACGAGTTCAGATATCGAGCTGAGCTGAGTAATGGTGTGTTCAAGCTTGTTTGTTTAAACGAGCTTGAAAATCATGTTCAAGTTTGACTCGTTTATTAAATAAACGAGGTCGAGCTTTACTAGCCGAGCTCAAGTAGTTCACGAGCAACTTGTTTTTATTATTGGATATAGCTAGTCATATTAGGTAAAAAATTTACTTTATTATTCTAGGCAAAGAATTCATGATGTTAACTAAAATTTTAGTATAAGATTATAATTATATAAAGGGTATTCTTATTATATAAAATACATTATATACTATTCATCTTTTACTAGTATATTTAGATATGCTTAATTTTAATATTTAAATGAAATAAGTATATTTAAATATCTTAGTAGATTAATATGTATATATAATCAAATCGAGTTTTTATCGAGCCAAGCAGGGGTGTGTTCAAGCTCGGCTCGTTTACTAAACGAGTTCGAAAACGGTGTTCAAGCTCGGCTCGTTTACTGAATAAATGAATGATACTTGAGCTTTTAACGAGCCGAGCCCAAGTATTTCACGAACATTTTGTTCAATAACCACCCCTAGTCCTGAGAAGAGGACCTTGGGGTCCTCTGCTAAGCTGACCGCAGTGTCCCCGTGTCCCTTTTAATACCTCTTTAATCATGGTTAAGCTTAATCAAATTAAAATTAACAATTTTTCCTTTTCTTAAAAAAAAATCATGGTTAGATTGCTTAACCCTAGGGGGTGAGTGAATCCTAACCACAGTTGATGGATGGTAAAAAGTGGGTGTGGATCAATGAGATCCGAGATCCCGGGGTCCGTTTTCTATTTCCCTTTTGTTATCCATGGTCATGTAAGGCGGAACTAAATCGTCCGTGTTCTTCCATTTTTCCCTATGGTCTCGGTGTTTGACGTCTAGGATCTCTTCTACAATTGGTTATACCTGTTAAATCCATATAGACGATTTGATCATGACCTTTAAACATCGATGGCCACTAGGAAGGACATAGATGATTTGCTTCTTATGTATTAGTTATAAATAAGCAAATTTTGATGTATTAGTCTACGCTCAGATTTTCATTTCGGGATCATTTTGATGGTTTTGGGGGCGTTTTTTCGGTTTTAATGGTATTTTTATAATTTATCTTTATGGTTTTTTCTGTAATACATTAATAGGGATTGATTAGTTCCTTATATAAAGTCTTTTTATGCATTTTTTGTATCCAGACTTAAAAGAAACTCTAATCTAAAGCAAGAGTAGAAACTCTTCTTTTTTCCTTCTATTTTTTGCCTTTGATTTTTGCCTTCATTAGAATCTTAACCACTGTTAATAGGAGTTAAAAGGAACAAATGTTGACCTATGAGTGTCACGCCCCGAAATCTATACACAATAATATTAATATTTATATAAATATCAAGGCATGAACTGGAAACAAAATTCCAATATTAATGGAAATTAAAATAATTTAATACTCCATTAAACATATTTAAATAACCAGCATAACTAAAAGACTCAATAACATAAGTTCTCCCAAAAACTAAATCATCTAAAGATTTCATATAGTTTACCTCACTACAGTTCTCTCACACTCTAACAGAGAAGAAAACTTTAAGGCTGGTCTCACTTGCTCAAATGAGAGCAATTCCTATTCTTTTTAATCACTACCTGAAAAAGAAGAATCAACAAGGTTGAGCCCACAGCTCAACAATAAAATACACTATAATTTAAATGCATTAACAATTCATATGATAAGATGACTAACAAATTATGCATATTATTCAATTAAGTCTTTACTTATGGTTCAATCCGGTCAATATGGGTCTTACACAACTTACCCTATTGACCAAGGGAAACCTTGGAGTCTCACACAGCTTACCCTATCCCTTCGTTCTCACATAGTTTACCCATCTGAAAATTGAGTGTCTTACACAACTCAACTCAATCCTCTGTTTCAGGACAGGTATCTATATCACTCTGAAACCATCATTGGGTGGTACACAACATCACCCTATAATCAATTTAAGGAGATCTTACACAATTTACTCCTTGAATGACCCTTAACTAAAGTTAAAACAATGTTTATTGAATCACCATTATTTTAGAAGATAAATTCCAACTATTATAAAAATATAATAAAACATTAAATGACAATTATAATAGTCAACATCATAATTCATAATTAAAATCTACAATACTATAATTTACAATTAATATCTAGGCAGATATAACATACTTTATTTCAAAAGGGGTTTCAGCTGTGTTCTTGCAACTGAAACTTTAGTTATAAATATAACATATTTATAACCCTACAAATTCTCAATCTCTCATGATAATGGGGTTCAGGGTTTCACAAACTCCCAAGGACTTGGAAAAACCATTTTTATGCTAGTGAGTTTAGTAAAACCTTTATACTAGCATAAAAGAGCTCAATTACTAACCAATTGGTTAGTAACTAATTAGTTAAGTTTGTTAGGAGTATCTTTCAACCACTCAACAAATTAACTAAAAATATATAAGTCAAGTTACTAACAAATTATTTAGTAACTAATTATTTAAATTTGTTAGAGGTATCTTTCAACCATCTAGCAAACAAACTAATTAGTTATAAATAAATCTCAACAAAACAATGTTCCCACACTCAAATAATATATACATTTAATTAAAGTATCTTAAGAAAATTAATGTGAAAAATATCCATTTTTCTCATTTTTGATTTTCAACTAAGGTTTTGACCTATAAAAATATTGATTTTGGGAAAACTTTCTTCACGAAAGTTGTAGATCTTTTCGAGCTCTTCGAAACGATATACTATCGGACCAAAATTGGACTTAATGTCATAAAGTTATGACCCAAATATCGAAACTGGATAAATCTCATTTAAATTAACTCAATTCCGAAAATCACTAATTTTAATTTCCTAGATCTCTTATATTTTTTTCTCTAAAATCTAATATATTATTATATCATTTATTAAAATCACGCATAACATATTTAATAAATCAGAATAATAACTGTATAAAATATTTATCGATCTAGCATATTTTCATACACACAATCATTAACACAGGAAGAAAAACACATTAAAATATTGTGTGATCACAACACACCTTACATCTAAATTATAAAAATATTCACTTGCCTCTAGATCTAATTTTTTTTAGAAGAATGCAAGAGGTTGATTGCTTAGGAGAGCTTCGAAGCTAACTTGGATGATCCAATTCTCATCATTGGGTTCTCCACGGGATCCGACAAAATTCCAAACTCTACAGCCACTTTCCTCCTCTCCTCCCAAAATGATAGTATCTCACTTCTCCTAATTTAGTTTTTGCAAAAATATGACTATTAGGTTAAACAATTCTATTTATATTAAACTCTATTTAGAGAATTACTAATATACCCTCACTAAGGCATGTTTGTTTATATCCTAGATTTAATTAATTTAACTCATTAAATTGAATCATTGGGTTAGCCCTACCCCATCAAGGTTAGCCATATGATCAAATGGTAAAAATAAATTACTAAATTACCCTCAAGGTATAATTTACCAATTTACCCCTGAGTGTATTTAATTTAAATGAATGTCACTACAATGGGTGTGTGATTAAACTCGATAAGAGTTCAATTGCATCTGACTGTGATCTAATCTCCCATGATAGAGGTAACCGGGGCTTTGGGATGGTTACTGATCAAGGTCGGACCAATAAGAAATAAATTGACCAAAAAAGTGTCTAATTGAATTGGATTGATAAGTGCTTAATTATCTCCATTTAAATAAGCATTATTAAATTTCTCTGGCTTATATCTTTAATGTTATACGTAAAGTGGTGTATTCTCTTCTCATAATTGCGTAGTTCTCTTTCGTTTGATTTAATGGTATATTTACATGTATTCATACATGCCCGGAGAGATTGCATGCAAAACTTTTTTTCTTAAAGAGATCTTATTTCTTATATTTTGCCTTCGTAGGAAATGCTAACTCAGATCACTCTCGGGATTCAAGAAGGTTTAAAAAGCCCAAGTCCGAGTTCAAAAATTTCAAGAAGTCTAAGGTTTTAAAGAGCCCATGCCCAACTCAAAGAACTAAAGGAGCTAGATCCCAAAAGCTAAAACCAAAAATCTTAAGAAAGAAAGAAGTGGATATTAGCTATGGAGATGGATGAATTTGGCAATCATGAGTGAATAGATGGAAAGAATAAAAAGTCAAGGATTAGTTTAAAAGGAAAAAATAGAATATTTCTACTTTAGTGAAAAAGAAATTCTAAGAATTTAGAAAGCAATGATTCTTACAAAAAATGATGAGAGCACTATAAATACCACACGATGGTGGTACGTGAGAGGGTGTAACTTTTTGGGATTCTTCTACATTCTCTCCTCTCTACTCTCCCCTCTCTCCTCTCTTCTCTCTCTTACTTTCGTGTCCTTTAGTTTATTTACTTATTTTAGTTTTTCTTTTTATTTGAGTTATTTTATTGTAGTGTTTAGAAAACCATTAAGGAGGATGACAATTCCAATCATGGTTGTTTAATCACCCTTTTAAGGTTATGGATTTAAAGTTAATTCAGACTTATGTGGACGATGTGGATGGTTTAGTTATTAATTTTAATTGAATGATTATTCTTATTTTGGTTAATTGTTCCCCTTTTATATGTTATTTGATTTCATATGGTCTATTGATAAATGGAATGCTTGGATCATCTGTGAGTTGAAGACAAAATGCTTTATTTGAATTCCTTTAATTATGCAGCTACATTAATTTAGTGGTTTTATCATACTATCTTCCATCTAGATTAAATCATTATTTAATTCTACAAGCGTTTTCATCCAAATCTAAGCATAAAGAGTAATAGGTGGATTCTCCTGAAGCCTTAGACCTCTTTTTCATTGCTTTACAGTTATCAGTGATTTTTACTCCATTCTCATTGAGTGGAAAACCGATTTCATACTGCTTCTCTCACTAATTCGTTTCCTTAATTTTGTTGCACACCAGTCAATCCCTCTGGATTCGACCCTATGCTCATCTTACAAGTATAATATTTTTACTCTTGATTTTATGTCCATTAATTTGGATTAAATTAAGTTATAACATGGATCCATAGTTACATAGTGATTTCACTAAAATATTGTCAAACTATATCCCTTGCTCCCATCAAATCGGTGCGGATCCACCTGGCGTTGAATCAATTGTGGGCCGGGTCGGATTCATATGTGGTTAACTTGAGCACTTCTGTGGTGCCTCAATAAACCCCTAACCAGATACATGAGTGAAAAAAGTAAACTCTTCCGTTTGGAAACTCTTATCAAATATAATAGGCTCTAATTTTTTTTAGAGTTTGATCGTTTGATAAAAATTACGATTTTTTTTTCCTAATTTAATAGTAGTATTTCTCTACACGAGATAAATGAGGGGTAAGATAAATGAGGGATAAGGGTTCGTTTGAAATTTCTTAAAAATTATATTAAAGATATAAAAGTTTAGTTATAAGAATTTTTTATGCACATGTGCAGGAAATATCCTCTAAGCGTATTAGAGATAAAGGGTCTAAAGAAAAAATGAACCATGTCATTTTTAGATCGAGCTTCAATTAGACTTTAACCAAACACTCTAAATTCGAATAAGCTCTAATTTTCAAAGAAGTTATGATTATTTAGAGTTATCAAATGCCCTGGTCCACCATGAAGCAAAAAAAAAAAAAAAACCCTAGTCCACCTAACCAGTTTGTTATATTTTTAATTATAAAAACCATTTTCTTTGTTGGCCTATCATTTATATCTACACCACTTCGAGTTGATCCTAAGGTAAGGATCATCACATACTTACCGATTATCATCCCTCATTGAGGGACGTGTGTATGTATATATATATATATATATATATAACAGGAAAGCTTTCAAAATACTCACATTTCATATAGATTATCGTAACATAGATATAAATCTAGAAATTATAACAAAAAAGATTACCCTTTATTATTCAAATTTCATTTCAATTACCATTGTAGTTACTTACAAACATTGTGTTACATACGTTTACATACGCCTAAATCCTAAACCGTTTGCCAAGCAGAGTCTCACAAAATCTTCCTTCTTTGCCTTCAATTACATTTGAAAATGACTTGTAAACTTTATTATGGTCATCCCTCATTGGTTGTCTACGGAACACATTATTAAGAAGTTGAAAGAAAAGAAAGCACCAAGGATATGATTTTGAAACAAATCCGCGTGTACCAATTTCTCCTGGCACATTACCGATTCTTGTGTGTGTGTGTGTGTATATATAATATTAGCATTCACCAAGATTAGTGATCATTAAACGATCTCAAATATCGAGCTGAGCCAAGTAGTGGTGTTCAAGCTTGTTCATTTATTAAACGAGCTCAGATATCGAGCTAAGTTGAGTAGTGGTGTGTTCAAGCTTGTTTGTTTATTAAACGAGCTCGGAAATCATGTTCAAGTTTGACTCGTTATTAAATAAATGAGGTCGAGCTTTACTAGCCGAGCTCAAGTAGTTCACGAGCAACTTGTTTTTATTATTGGATATAGCTAGTTATATTAGGTAAAAAATTCACTTTATTATTCTAGGCAAAGAAATCATGATGTTAACTAAAAGTTTAGTATAAGATTATAATTATATAAAGGGTATTCTTATTATATAAAATACATTATATACTATTCATCTTTTACTAGTATATAATAGATATGCTTAATTTTAATATTTAAATGAAATAAGTATATTAAATATTTTAGTAGATTAATATGTATATATAATCAAATCGAGTTTTTATCGAGCCAAGCAGGGGTGTGTTCAAGCTCGGCTCGTTTACTAAACGAGTTTGAAAAACGGTGTTCAAGCTCGGCTCGTTTACTAAATAAATGAACAATACTCAAGCTTTTAACGAGACGAGCCCGAGTATTTCATGAACATTTTGTTCAATAACCACCCCTAGTCCTGAGAAGGGACCTTGGGGTCCTCTACTAAGCTGACTGCAGTGTCCTCATGTCCCTTTTAACACCACTTTAATCACGGTTAAGCTTAATCAAATTAAATTAATGATTTTTCTCTTTCGTTTTTTAAAAATCATGGTTAGATTGCTTAAACCTAGGGGTGAGTGAATCCTAACCACAGTTGATGGATGGTAAAAAGTGGGTGTGGACCAATGAGATCCGAGATCCCGAGGTCCGTTTTCTATTTCTCTTTTGTTTATCCATGGTCATGTAAGTCGGAACTAAATCGTCTGTGTTCTCCGTTTTTCCCTATGGTCTCGGTGTTTGACGTCTAGGATCTCTTCTACAATTGGTTATACCTGTTAAATCCGTATAGACGATTGATCATGACCTTTAAACACCGATGGCCACAGGGAAGGACATAGATGATTTTCTTCTTATGTATTAGTTACAAATAAGCAAATTTTGATGTATTAGTCTACGCTCAGATTTCCATTCGGGATCATTTTGATGGTTTTGGGGACGTTTTTCGGTTTTAATGTTATTTTTATAATTATCTTTATGATTTTTTTTCTGTAATTAATTAATAGGGTTTGATTAGTCCTTATATAAAGTCTTTTATGCATTTTTTATATACGCCCAGACTTAAAGAAACTCTAATCTAAAGCAAGAGTAGAACTCTTCTTTTTTCCTTCTATTTTTTGCCTTTGATTTTTGCCTTCAGTAGAATCTTAACCACTGTTATAGGAGTTAAAGGAAACAAATTTTGACCTAGGGGTGTTGTGAGCGCGGGTTTTCGGGGAAACCCTGGTTTGGCATCTCACGGGTTGAGTTTAAGAGTTCGCCACCTATTCATCGGAAGGAGAAGTCCCCAAGGTTTGGATATAGGTCCCTTGGTCTGCGATCAGGGATCAGAGTAAGAGGTTCGGTGTAGATTCCGGGGAAGGGGTTAGGCAACCCCAGCACTTCCACTTTCGTGGTTCCTACTTGCTAGGGTTAAGCCAAATTAATCCTCAGTTTTAATCAAATGCCCTAAGTATTTAAGATAATGCTAATCTAAGAAGGACGGAAAAATCCTAGACTAGGGTCGAACCCGAGTTGGGTGCTACGTTACCACATAGGGGTGAGGATCAGACGAGTGGTAGTTATGGCACAGGAGCCTGTGCCAAGGGCTAGGGGTGTGTGTGTGGGTGCGACCAAGGGTGGGTAGTGTTTAGCGGGAGGCTAGGGGGTGGTGTGACCGGGTTGGTCAAGTGCTGGTATTGGGCCCGGTAGGCACTGACAGGTAAGTCCGTAGAAAGGGTGGGCCCGGTAGGAAAGTAAGGGTGAAGCACGTAGGTAGTTTGGCCCAGGTAGGCCGAGATTCGGCCCGTAGGCCAGGGATGATGCCGGAGGCTAGGGTTTGCCCGGTAGGGCCCCGGGGTCTTAACCGAGGGTTAAGGGTTGCTAACACGGGGGGTTAAGAAGGTGATTAATCATGGTTACAAGTCCAATATCAGATTTTGGGTCTTTTGAATTTTCTGATTTTTGTGGGATGTTTTTGGATGTGTTTCGGCTCGTTGTGGAGGCAACGGAGCTTAAGATAACTAGGGTTACTCTAATGGAATGGTTATGGAAGTTATGTCGGATCATACACTAAGGAGAGTTTGATTTGACTAGGATTCTGAGTACCCTAAGACTAGGTAAGAGTTTGAAACCATGGAAACTATCGTTAGGTGGTTATTTGCAAAAACTAAACTTAACCTAGCACAAAGGCCTAACAGGGTTTTTAAAAGACTATCATAATCTAAGAAACTACCCATTCACTTTTAATCATGGTAACTACAAAAAAACAATTTAGTCGAGGTGGTAATTAATCTGTAAAAAAAAACTAATTGAAATCGATTTCCCTAGGGAAGGCGTAAGAACTAAGCTGGGAAGTCAAATCTTGAACTAATTAAAAATTACGCTGAAACTAACTGAAACACATCTCTTAATCTATGCTGAATTAGAGATTGAGTAGAGCTAACTTAAAGATGATAAACAGATTGGAAAAGAATCAAACTAAAGAAACAAAAAACAGGGTACTATTAACTAATTTTAACCACTAATTCCAGAATTTAGGTTGAATGGCCCCTAAAAGATAACCATAACTACTCTTATGTTAACAATACATGTTACTCCTAGCTAATACTAAGGTAACTACAGATTTTACGTCAAGTTTTAATACTAATCTAACTAACCCAAAGTTCACGCTAACTTACTCATAGCTAATACTAATTTAACTAACTTAAACTAACTAGAAAAAATAGATTTACTCGAAGTTAACAGTAAACTAACGGACTACTACAAAGCGTAATATAATTAAAAACTAAAGAAAAACCAGATTTAGTCGAACATTATCTCGCAACGAAACAGCGTTGGGCACCTAATTTGTAAAATCGAGCTAAACATAGAACAAACGTCATTGCTAAACAGGCTAGACTAAAAATTCCTAAACTAGATTTTACCAAACTTGTGGGATCTATGAAACTACTTTATACTAGGTTACAGCCTAAACTAAGAGTTTAGAGAAGAAAAGAAGCACCTTATAAGTATTTACTCAATCTAAAATCAAACTAGACTGCACTACATAACAAAAAGATCGGATACACCCAAACAAGCTTTGCAACAACGAATAGTGTTAAATACTAACATAACTAAGCGGGATTTGCCCTGATAAACATAAAAAAATGTGAACTAATGGGTGTATTAAAAGAAACTAGATCTAGTCTACTCTAATGAAAATAACCTCGAACATTCAAGCTAAAGATAATAAGTCTAGATTAACAAAGGGAAGAATAAGCGAACTAAAAACTCACTGCTACAGTCGTGGGGTTGCGAAAAGGCTGCGAGGCGAACCAAAGGTGGGAGTTGGGGACCGTGCTGCTGTGGCGTGGAGAAGGGAGGTATGTATGCTGCAAGGAGGGAGGTTGAGATTGGAGGAGAAAATGGACACATGTTGGTGCTAACAGGCGTTGCACGGGCTATTTTGGGATTGGAAAAGCTGTAAGGGGACTGCGAAAAGGCAAGAGGATGCTTGTTAATGGGGTGTTTTGGATGGAAAAAAAGTGCCATGAACGAATGAGGATGAAGAAGGGGACCACGGGGCTGTGGGAACGATAATGGACTACAGGGATGGGTCGGGGCGAAACAAGGTGACTAGGGCCAGACCCCCCTGCTCGGTTTTGATGGGAGCAGATTTTTTGAAGTGGAGACGATCAATGGAGAGTGAAGAAAGGATAGCCTGGGGCATGACAGGGGTTATGATGTGGTGGCGGCCAAGGTTAGGGTTCTTCCATGGTACAGGGAGGTGGAGAAAGGAGAAAGAAGAAGAAGATGGCTGGTTCCGTTTGGGTAGGGGCTCGGAAACAGATTTTCGTTTGCAGGAATTTTTTTCAAACATATATCGTCACTGTCAACAGTGGCTACGGGCTAGGTGGATAGTGGGACAAAGGCGAATCCGAGTTGATATCGAGTTCAGGAGAGTGATTTCAGGTGGTGTCACAGGACTGTTAGGGGGGATACGGCTGGTTTTCATGCTTGCTGTTTTTTTTTTTGTCAATGGTCGGTAAAGGTCAGCATTTCGGCGAGATGGGGGGTGCTGGCATAAGTGTAAGATGGGGGCGGGGAGGTCCGGTGAATGAGTTGCGGGCCTATTGGAGGGCCAACTGGGTTACTACAGAGATGGCTCAGACGCATGCAACAGGGCCAGCATACCTTTAATGAAATTTCGTACCCTACATGGCATGGGACAAATCTTGGGCACTATGAGGGCTGATTTAACACGAAAAGATGTTAGTTGGGTCATGAAAGGCAAAATGAATGGGCCCTTGGGCGGCCTTGGCCTGGGCGGATTGTCTATGGGTGACTGGGTTGGATCTTGGGTCATGGTTTGTGGTCATGGTTCAGGGTATGGTTGAAGGGTTTTTTTTTTGTTGAGGGCTTGGGCTTGAGGCATGGGTGGAAGGGACTTCGGCCCTTGAGATTTTAGCAATGCTTCGGCCTTGGGCT